>JAPMOB010240931.1:0-22639 GCA_029875015.1 Lepomis gibbosus | reverse complement strand
CACACACACACACACACACACACACACACACACACACACACACACACACACACACACACACACACACACACACACAAAGGAGGCTCTCTTCTGCTAAATTCCTGTCAGGCAGATATTTTATTGGTGGACTCACTATCACACAGGCCTCACAGTCCAACTCACTTTCTCCTTTTCTTTCTCGTTGCTCTCATCCAGAGACCAGTCAGTAGGTTTGTACGTCAAGAGCTAAAGGCTGGGGGGAAAAACTGATTGTGTTTCGGTACACGGACGCCAAGTATCCATCTTTTATTATGTAAATTGCACATGAGAATTTAACTTTTTGGGACAAGTATAATAAAATCAATAGTTTTTTTTTTAGTGCTAGTGGATTTTTTTTTTCTGCTGAGGTCAGCAGGGGTGACCGTCAGTGTGCAGGAGGAAGTTATATAGTATTAATATAATAAAACAACGGCGGCATCGGAGTAAAATCAGGAAAGCGCCGTCCGTGTTTAAATCAAATGTATGGACTTAATTCTTGTTCGCCATTTTTATGCAAGGAGGGGACAACGGAGGTGGATGTGACCAAAGTCCTTATAGGCAAGTCCCGCCACTCGGCAGCCATCTTGGTAACGCCTCCGGGCGGTTATTAGAGACTAACAAGACCAGGCTCCTAGCCAAGAGAGCCGTAACTGCGCTTTTACTGGTCACCAGGACATAAAGACTGCATGTACAGAATCAGCAGTAAAATCTGATTAAGCCCCAATAAAAAGTGCCCCCCCCCACTAGTTATATAGAGTATTTGTAGTAGACCCTTCCATCAGTGGAACGTCCATCAGTGGCTTAACGTGTTTCCTGGCTCCGCAGATGATCGGCTTTCTAGTGGGAGGGACGGGATAACCGCCATCTTTGGCGTTACGGACTTTCCCTATAGAGTTCTATGGCGGATTCTTAATGTGGCGCGTCTCCTCTGTAAAACGTTGTACGAAAATAAAATACTCTGAGAATACCGCAGAACTCTGCTCCACAGAAAGTGAGACGAACAAATAGAGAATTTAATCTTTTTAGATAAAACAGACGTTGACACAGTTTTCCTTTGGGGACATAATGCGATGTTGGGAAAAAGGTAATATACTGGAACAAAGCGCAGAATACGCCAATTATTTCGGAACGCATCAAGAATCGTGATGATGTCATATCGTGGGGCCTCTGGTGATTTCCACCCCTATCGAGAACCGGTTCCAAGTTGGAACCAGGACCAAATTTCCAAGAACCGTGGATGCGATAAGAGATGCGCGTCTTTGCTTATCAGTTCCAAACTTCCTACATATCTCAGCTCCTGACTGAAAAGCCCAGCTTTACAGCCCATCAAAGTGTCTCTTATCTGCCAGGAGCTGCTACGCCGACCGATCGTCACCTCGTCTATTACGTCAACAAAGCCTGAAGAAGAGAGTCCTTCTGGGTTCCGGTCCTGGACCGTGGCGGACCGCAGCAAACGCTCCAACGTTTGGCTTTCATTTTTTTTCTTTGTTTCATAATGATAAATGTAATATCTTTGGGTTTTGCACTTTTGGTAGTTAGCTCACCAGCTAACGTGTTCGCAAACTAGCCATTGACATTTGACTGCTTCTTCTTCCTTTTAATAGCAAAACTGTAACCGGGCCGATCACTGTCGCCATCATTTGACTGTCACCCCCCAAAATATTTACTTGCATGTTTGCTCACATCACTTATATTAAAACACACTTTCAATTTTACGATCAGAACTGCTGCAGCTTCCTCTGCCGCCATTTTCACAAGTATGGTTGCCGGCCCCACGCCTCCGCTACGTAGCCAAGATGTGCTGCATGTTCAACTTTTTTACCATTATGAGTACGCCATCCGGCCACTCAAAGTACGCCGCTCTTCGCTGTGAATGTCAGTGTGAAACGGAAACACTGCATACTCCACCCAGCCTCTTGTACCGCTGATTTCATGAGGACACGCAGATGAACTTAGCTGTGACCCGGTTTTACATGTTCATTAATGAGCTTCAGAGGTAGCAGTAGGCCTATTTATGAACTCTGGGCAGAGCCAGGCTACCAGTCTTTACACTACGCTAAGCTAACAACGCCCAACAGACATTTACATTTATATCTATCTTCTCATCTCCCTCTCATGAAGAAAGCTGCATGAGCTGAGCTCTTCTACCCACCATCAGAGAGAAGAGAAGCGCCGACACGGCGAGCTTTGATCCGCCCACTCTGGCACAGCGAGCGTGACCCTGACACAGCCGCCTCGGCACCATGTCGGGCCATGTGCTGCCGCTTGTTGCCCCGAGAGGTTACGCATGCATCACAAAGACTTCTACCCGTCTCCTCATCCAATCAGAGAGCAATGAGATTAAACATAGCGTGTTGGCCGACTATCAAACGCCATCAGCTCACTCGGGAAACACGCTGGTAGCATGTGTATGAACAAACACACACAGCGAGAGCTTAAATACAAGTCTGTTAACTCCTCTTTAATATACAATGTAATGTACAGTAATGTATGAGTATTCATTACTTAAATGATTTGAGAGTTGTTATAAAGTTGTTTCTGGTCATGTGACCCTAAAAGACAAATATAAAATACAATAAATAAAACACACTTCATCTTAACTCAAGGTTCATTTAGTGTAACAGCCTTTTCCAGAGCTTTTAATCATTTCATAAAAATATTCCTTTAACATCATTTTTTCTAAACTTAGAGCACTCAAACCTCCACACCACCCTGATAAAGCCGAGAAATATTGGGGGGAAAAGTTGTGCGAGTTCATTTTGATATTTAATAACAGAAAAAATACAAGAAACTTAACATAAAGATTGAAGATAAAAAAGTGTCTTGTCAACTGTTTCTTGTCAAGTTTGAAAAGTGGCTGATGGTTTTCTACACAGTGACACTTTTTTTTATAAAAAGTAAGATTGTTTGTTTAACCAGCACAAATCCACCAGACTCCATTGATAAAAACAGTAATTTTAGCTTTTAGAACGCGGGAGCTGCTACCGACGCCTCGGGAGGTTAGTTTGTGTTATTGTGTGACTTTGGTGTTTTAAAGGGTTAACAAGGGTTTAAAAGGGCTGGACGATACCGCCAAAAATGTTTTCACAATAAAAAGTCTCATTTCTTTCAATATCGATAATTATCACGATAAGAATCAAATCGTTATTTCTTTTGAGTTTAAAGGCTGATTTTTGCTCCTCAGTGAAAGTCGAAGGAACCTTGTGGTTAATTGTGGTTAAACTTTTCTTTACGGTCAGAACATGACGGACATTTGATTCCAAACAGCGGATCACTTCACAAATCTGAGGCAAAACATTCAAAACAATTATGATAAAATCTTTTTTAACAAATATGCACGAGGAAAATGAAGTAAAAGCTTTTTTTCTGTCCTTTTTCCTCAACAAAATAACATCTAGGTTAAAAAACAGTCCTAATTCGTGTGATTCAAATTAATAAAGTCAAACATTTATTGAATATTTATTGAACATTTGTTATTTTGTTAGTGAAAAAAAATCTATCGCCATAATTATTGTTATTGTTTTATTGTTCAGCCCTACAACAACACCAAAGTCACACAATAACACAAACAACCCACTCAAGGCAGCTGTAGACCAGAGAGGTAAAACTTCTGTTTTTATGAATGGAGTCTGGTGGCTTTGACGAGAGTGATATAGCGACGGTTTCTGATTAAACAAAAAGGAAAAGTCTCCCTCTGTAGAGATCCTTTCCATAATGTTTGACACTTGTAATAATAATCTGAGCCTGTCAGTGACAAAAACAAGCTCTTTGGTGGACGTACTTTGACGGGCAGCATGGATTAGCCTACGTTACAGCCCTGTTTCACAGCTGCCGACCGCATCGCGCGCTCGCTCAATACTGGACCAGTATGTCACAGTATGTCAGTATAGACACAGTAGACAAAGTTACCCTTTAAGTGTTGATAACTGCAGTGACAGCAGTTAAAATGCTCAGAACGGTTCCATGTTGGTGGAAAAGGCCTGTAAGTGGTGTGTGGCTGTCTTTATGAGACACACAGCAGCAGCATGTTCCAGTGGAACAAGACCGATTTCATGAGTCATGTGCCGGCCGGACAGCGGTAACGTCTCAACGTGACGCACCACTAAGAATAAGCACAGGACAGTAAGAGCCGCACGCCGCCTGCATACGACAGCGAAACAAGAGGCTGTTTGGAAGCAGTCAGCATCACACAGACAGTGACATGACACTTATATTAATAATCAGTGAATCATTTCCTTTCCGGTATCATTATAAACTTAATATCAAAGCTGCAACGATTAGTCGATTGAAAGAAAGAAACAAGAAGCTGCAAATGTTTCTTCTTAAATGTCAGGATTTGTTGGTTTTCTTTGTCATTTATGATGGTTAATGAAGAGTTTTTGGGTTTGGGACCAGTGACTGGACAAAATAAGCTCCTTGACACTTTGAGCTCCGGGAAATTGTGATGACCATTTTTCACATTTTATAGGATAAACAATTAATAGATAATGAAAAAAGCCCCGCCGTCAGTCGGATGGCGTCTTTAGAGTTTGACATGTCTAGTCGGGTTGGGTCGCGTTGTAGAAAGTCGGACCGATGTGCGCTGTTTTCCAAACTGCATCATTCTGAGTGTGCGCCCTTGACAACTAAGCCTGTACTCGCACGTGGAGCGTCAACGCGACTTTCTTTGATGTCAATGTAGGTTTACAAGCGAGGCTGAACGATTAATCGTTATCACATCGATTTGAAAGAACGCGATTAGCTAATCGTGAAGACGCCAATTATAATGTAGTTTAATTATACAGCAGATCCGTTTAAAACAGTCCTGCAGTTACAAATTTATTCTGTTGTCATCCTTGTGTGACAGATCTGCTCGCCAATCACAAGTGCCATGCGCCTCCTGTTATGGTCCTACTCACCAATTAGTTAAAAGGTAACAGCTCTCAGGGAACCCGCTCCGCTCTCTGCAGAGGCTAACGTTACATATCCACATGGAATTTCACAATAAGAGCGTTTTGCCTGTCTGGTTTTGCTGACTTGTTCAGATTTTGCTTATTTGTTCAGTTGTCCTTGATTTTTTTCTGCTTCTACTATGGTTACACAGTTAAATTGTTTCTTTTTTTAATCTATTTTAACTGTTTTTATTGTTGATGTACGATCGGGAGTCTGCACAGTGTGTCTTATTTTGAAAATTGGATTCTCTCTGCTGTTTCTGTGTCTGACTTCCTGCCCGGTTCAAGCTGCTCTGTGCTGCTTCACGTGGCTTCCGTCAAAAATAGACTGGCAGTGAATATTGAACTTTAGCAAAACGTCAATAAAAACATTTTTAAAAATCAAATCTTAATTGCAATTTCTGGCAGAAAAATCGCAAAAGGTGTCCATTAGCCTACTCGCTCCTCTCTCTCATTGACTGATTGCCCTCTGCGGAGCGCGCTCAGCATGTTTCAGCTGTAGCGCCCAGTATCTACAGCAGCTCATAACGTGCAAATAAGCATCACTTTTTGTCTGTGGTATGTATTTGAAACGTTAATGTTTCTTGTAACAGAATAATCACAGCTGAAGTCTGACAAAATGTTATTACAGATAATAAAATTAGCCTATTATTACATTATTATGACATTATATTTGCTTGCTCTGTGTCAGCCAATACAGTCATTTTATAACCAGTTGAAAGTTTTGTAGTATTGCACTTGCCAAAAATACAGAGTGTAGCTCAATCAGTCCTTATTACCTGCTGAAATACATTTAAATAGCCAATACAACCCATGTAGCCTATGAGGTTTAAAGACATTTGGCTCTGGGAAGATATAAAAAGGCATGTTCCGCTTTAATCGATTAATTGAGAAACTTACTGGCACACAGTTTTTTGCATATGTCACTAAAACAAGAGTGGCACAACCACCAGACGCTTTTCACTCCTGGTGTCACTCCAGTTTTATTTAGAAACCTCTGCAGAGATTTAACGACCCATTTAATATTTAAGAGCCATAAACTGTGTCAACAGAAACAAGGTTAGGGGCAAAAGTTTCAGGCTGTGTAGAAGGAAGTGAGATGCTGTTGAAATGAGATATTCTCATTAACCAGAAGCACCTAAACGCCACACTTTCCCTCCAAAAGCAACAAAAGACAAAAGCAAAAAGACAGAGGACAAAACAAGAGGAGGAGAATAATCCGGACAGACTGGGAAAGGAAGCTGGAGAGCAGCGGGAGAGGAAATGTCATGCAGAGGTAAACGTGGACGCAGTGACAGCAGTAAATAACCCGGCTGGGTCAGACCCTGTGGACACGCTGCTGCCTGGACAGATTATAGTAACGAGCTAAACAGGATTGCAGTAGATTACAGGGAATTAGAGAGCGGGTAAGCCCGGTTCTGACGGCGCTGGCCAAGAGGGCATGTGGAGGGTCGCGTGGAGGGAAAAGCTCAGGTACAACCACATCCAGCATGAACATGTGCACAGAGTGAACTCGCAAACACACAGCAGCACGTCTGCTTCTCAACACGAAGCCCACGGGCAAAGCTTTTATTTTGAAGGGGTCCTTTTATTTTGAAGTGTGTGATCTTGTTATTAACCGTTAACATGTGGAGAAAAGTGCAGCCGTGCTCTCGCTGCTGTCATCAAATTAGGAATGTTTGTCATTAGAAACAACGATTTGCACCTGTATTAGTTATATCTGACAGATGACTCAGGAAGGAACAACAGCTCCTGCCTGCTCTTTGACTTCTGACAGCTTAGATTTGACCTTGATGACACGGTGTGCTTAGCAAGTGTGCGAGTGTGTGCACATGTCCGCAGAGTGTGAGCGCGCACAGAGGCCTACACTTGCTGTTGTGTTCTCCTAACACGATTACATAAGCCCAGGCAGAACAAGGTTCAGTCTGTACAGTACTGTCTCACTCACGCACTGCAAACCAAGCTGTGGCTCTGAGCAACAGTTCTGACAAAGAGGCGACACTTGCTGTGCAATGGACCTCAAACATCACAGATCATTTATCGAAAATATAATAAAAAACAGGTTAGGGTTACATTTAGCGCTGGGGTGATTCGCCGACGTAAGATCCCAAAATAAGTCGATTCACATAACGTGCGCTGCTGCACCCGGCGTAGGCAGGAATTCTCCCGACAACAAGCTGCAGCTAAAAGTCCGGGCGCGCCTTCGAGGGTCTAAAGTTTGGGAGTATTTTAAACAGCGACCAATCAACGTGGTGCTCTGTGAGCTCTGCGAATAGGAAATGAACAACTGCTGTGGTCGAACACGCGAAGCGAAAAAGCATCACGGAGCGGTTTGTCAAGACGGCAGCAAGTCAGCACCGCTAATCCTGTTAGCTTTTTGTCTCCACACAACATTAATTTTCTGAATATTTCTTTATTGCCTCTGTTTATAATCTGTGACTGCTGTTAAGCTATAAATCGTTTCAGTCATTTTCTTTGCTTATTACTCCAGCGAGGAAATGAATCCATGTCGGAAATACTTAAAGTTTTAAGTACTTACTGTTATTTATGTTATTAATATCACAACACAGCAGTGATTTGGGAATTAGACTCATTTTAAGATATGCGACTATTATAATTATTTTCAGGATGATTGAATAAAATATTGAATTATATTGAATTTTGATATTTATGTTTGATTTTTATATTAAGTAATAACATTTTATCTTTAATAATGTGTTGTTTGATTAACTACTTGAAAAAATAATTGTTAGATTAAAGTAAGCATTGTTTCCAGTGTGGATTTATAAGCTGATTTACTTTGTGATAAATCAATTACTAGATCTAGTCTAAGTCAAAATCAAAATCTAGACTCTAAAATGTCTGAAAATACTGAAAAATGTCAGTTTCCAAGAGTCCAAGCTGATGCTAATTCAAAACCCCAAAAATATTCAAGGTCACAGATCACTCAGAAAACCAGGAAGTATTTATAATTAATTGTTTTCTCTATAAAAACATTTTAAAATAATAAAAAACTGTCAGTTACAGTTTGTTTTATCCAAAACACGAAGATCACAGGCGACTCAGTAAACCAGCAAACGTTTTCCGTCGATCGACTAATGAATTAATCGACTGTGCGTGTTACTTACGTCCACGATGTCGGAGTTGGTCCTGCTCTCGTGGGGCTCGTTGTATTCGGTGTATTTGAGCAGAACTTTGTCCATGTCGGTGCTGGCGTACTGAAACAGCTTGTTGGTGCTGTTGAAGATGATGAGCGCGATCTCACAGTCGCACAGCACGCTCAGCTCGTACGCCTTCTTCATCAGACCAAACTTGCGCTTGGTGAATGTCACCTGGAGGGAAGAGAGAAAAGAAACTACATCAGTCTTTACTCAAGTGGCTCTCCAAGGATCACAGCACTGACATCGTATTTGTGCAAACTAATGAGTTTTTAAATCGTAGGTTTTGTGCCTCTAAGTCCAGATTAAAAATATCGCAGCAACTATTTGACAGATTGCTATGAAATGTTCATGGTCCCCAGAGGTTGACGCCTTATTTGATCCCCTGAACTTACTTTAGCACATATTTGACTTTTAGTGAAAATCTCAACAACTATTGAACGTACTGTCATGAAATTCGAAACAGATTTTCACAACACGCAGAGGATGAATCCTGTTGATTTTGGTGATCCTCCGACTTTTTAACTAGCGCCACCATGAGGTTGATATTTTTGGTTCATGGTGAAATACACTACCAGTCAAAAGTTTTAGAACAGGCCCCCAATTTTTGTAGTTTGTATGTAAATTTAAGTAGTTCAAGTCCAAAAGTAAGCAGCAAACTGCCAAAGCTAAAAACATTTACGTCACCAAAACAGACATTTTCAGATATAAAATAAACAATTAAATGACCTTTGTTCATTATTTCCCTGTAGGATCAACTGATGACCAGCTGCTCGGTCTTCCTGTTTAATAATATATATAATATTGTATAAATGAAGCTTCTGAGGGTGTATTAACAGGCTGTTCTCCCAGTTGTTTACTGTAGAAATGTGTTTCAAAGCTTCATTTACGTCCACCGCTGAAGAATAACTTGAAGTTTTTAAATCATTACTTCATCCCTGAAAACTGTCAGTTTTGTTGACCTAAACTTTACCTTCTTTGGTTATTCTGCTGCAGTGGGAGACAATGAAGCCTTGATGTTCTGAAACTTTTGGAAACTAAATATTCAATAAATGTTGGATTTTATTCACTTGAATCACACACGAATAATTATTTTTTATTAAGATGTTTATTTTGTTGAGGGAAAAAGCACTTAAAAAAGCTTTTATTTAATTTTACTCGTGCACATTTGTTGACAAAGATTTTCTCATAATTGTTTTGAATGTTCTGCCTCAGATTTGTGAAGTGATCCACTGTTTGGCCTCAAGTGTTGCAGATAAAGAAGAGTTTAAACCACAATGATAAAAATCAAAAATTAACATTTAAACCTGAAAGAAATAACGATCTGATACTTATCGCGATAATTATCGATATTGAAAGATATGAGACTTTTTATCGTGATAACATTTTTGGCCGTATCGTCCAGCTCTAGTTGTGATGAAATGTGGTTCAGACCTTCATGTTCCTCTCAGGATGAACTGAAATAACTCTGGTGATCCTCTGACATCAGGTCAATGTTTTGTTTAGTTCAATACTTTGATTTAAAGTTGGGTGTATTGTGTCTACCGTTTGTTTCCATTACTTTCAGTACAGTAAGAGGAGATGCAGCGCCGACTCTAAAAATCAATCTGCACTTAAAACAACATCACCACACATAAATAATGTAACTAAATGCAGACTTGATGTTCACTGTGGTGGATTACGCGACTTCTTTTTAAGAGTCTGCTTATTGATTTTTAATACTTCACTGAAAAGAATGGAAACCAATGGCTGCCTGAAACTGTAGGAAACATAGAAAACGGACAGCACAAACTGTGAATTACAACTTGGGCTTTATTTTTGCATCAGTTCTGATTCCTCAGCTAAAAATAGCTTCAGCAGTTCAAGAAACACGAGCAGGCAGGTTGCAAACAAGCCAAATGTTGATTCTAGATCATTTAACCCACTTTATTTGGAGGTAAAACAGAAAGTTAGTACCCCTGAGATGTTTGTAATAATCCTTTATCGCACAGGAAAACTGTCTGCACACCAGGATAAATACAGTAGGTCAAAGTTGAAGCAGGAAGTGAGTCAGTGATGGATGTTTATAACGGACAGTTCGGGTCATAATTCTGCTGCTCACCTTTATTTTCTCTCCTAAATACGCTTGATTAACCTGAAGGTTTGTTTCCTACCCGTCTGCTCGCGTTTGTTGCTGATCGCAACAATTAAGTATGATGTTATTATAAGCAGAAAACTCAAGTTGTAGTAAACTGTAGTTTCCCCTTTAACCCTATATGATTGTAACAAAGGAGCTAAAACTTACAAACACACTCGTTGCTGCTTTAAAGATAAAGTCTCACACACACACAGAGTCCAGGAAAGGACTGTGATGAGGTCAATCCTGCCCTTGTATTGGAGGTCAGGAAGCATATGGGCCTGCATTTCCTGTCATAACAGGAAGAGAGGAACCGCTCCCCCAGACCAGACCAGTGTGTGTTCGTATGTGTGCATTTGTGTGTGAGCTTCATTGAGAATGAGCTCTCATTACTCAGTTGTCATATCTTTTGCACTGAGCTAGGAGGCTTTGGTAGACTCACACTTCAGCTTGTGAGAATCATATGACATGAATCACCGGTTTGAGGAACTGCAGTGTGTCAGTGTGTTGTGCATGCGGCTGCTTTACTGGGAGGGTCTAAAGCCCTTTATATCGAATGCACAACGCTGCTGGCTTCATCTATCCGTTAAGAGTGAGTCATTCGGACGTTAACGTTTCTTACAGCTTTATTCAAACAGGACAGGACTTCTGCAGAGAGAGAGCCCACGTGATATTTAAATCCTGTTCCACGAGAGGAGGAGTATGAAAGTGTTAAACTGTTAAAGATGCTAAAGATGAGAGAGTCCCGCACGGCCGGAGAAAGGTCTTTCTGAACCGACTATCATATCATTCTGGTATAAGAGGGAACAAAATGCTCTGGGCTTGTTTATATTACTTCAAACAATCGTCTTGGGCGGCACTAAGCCGAGGAAGCAGCGTCGGTGCCCAGAAATTTGAACAGAAATAGCAGCCAATGGCACGCTTAAACCCGCAGCCTACTTCCTGTGAACCGGACTAGAGAGACGCTGCCTCCCCCCTTTCTCTGTAGTGAACCTCTGAATTAATGTTCTCATCAATCTCATATTTTATTAGATACCAAATTCTGCGGTCAATGTTGTGATGTGTAACAAGTGAACACGCATAGAAGACAAGTTGTTTTTGCTCACATGTGAGAGTGTTTTGCTGGATTTATCCAAAGTTGCCAAACTAAGATGGGAGACAGCTGGTCTCACTATTTTTATGGTTTCACAAAGCTTTTTTCCCCCTTTAACCTCTGTTGCTGCATCACGATGAGAAGACTTCTTTCTTTAAACGTCTGCTTACTCTTATTTATTAATCTTTTCTGTAAATGTACAGAGACAAGAAGCTGAGCTGAACACAAACACTAGCTAGTTTACAGCTAACAAACAGTTATTTGAACCTCTAGGTGCATCCTCTGTAACGGCCAGCAGGGGGCGACTCCACCGGCTGCAGAGAGAAGTGATTGTATAGAAGTCAATGAGAAAATGTTTCTACTTCTCAGCTGATTTATTCCCCCAGTAAACACTTTCCTGATGAGTTTATGGTCTCAGTCGCTAGTTTCAAGTCTTCTTCAACACAGCATGATGTTCATTTAGTAAATTATGGTCGTGTTTAGAGGAACATAGACCAGAAAGCACTGCAACCTGTCAGGCGGAGCAATGCATACCCTACACAGCTCCACCCACTCATCCAAATATGGTCACTTCTGCTTCCTAAACAACAAACAAAAATGCCAAATTCCCATCGTCATCTTTGCTGTTTGACGTGGCGTGGCTTCATTTCTCAGCCCTGGAGGTTGCTGCTCAGGCAAAACTTAGCTTCTCTCTCAGTCTGAACGCACCTTGAGAACCGATGTTCACGTGAGAAATGTTTTAGTGATTTTAATCTGGTGAATGAGATGCACATTTAATCTCTCAGCTTGTGCTGCTGCAGACTTGTGTTGAAGCGTTACACATTAACATTTCGAGGTCTTCATCATACTTACATGTCTGTTCCGTTCGTCCATGATCCGCGCTATCTGAATCTTTTTTCTCCCCATCTTGGCGAATTTTTTTATTTACGTATCCTCTTTTTTTCTCCACAAACGTTTTCTCTTCTGGCTACTTTGACTGACTTCCAGCTGCTCACACGTTTTCACTTTTCAATCCCAAAACTGCTGGCTCCTGCAAAAAGACAAGATCATCATCACTGGGCTTTAAAAACATCACAAAATGCAGCAGTCGCACCAACAAACACACGGATCACAGGAGGAGGACAAACTGGTTTTAGGATTCTGTGTCACGCTTGGAGAGCTGGCGTGTGAACATCTACATAGCAGTGAAAAACTACAACAGAAGCAAAACAAAACTCAAAACAGAAACTTGTATTAACGCCGCTTTTAATTACCAGAAGTGGACTGCGTGCGGGTGTCACGTCACGCTACAATGCAGAGCGTAACCGCCGTGCACGCACAGACAGGCAGCACATTGATTGTTTGCTTGCATGCCCCCGTCCATTCACTGCCGCCTCTGTATCCCCCTGACACACCCAGAAACCCAGCTTCCTCTGGGGGTTTACTGTGCCCTCAGGGGGGAAGTGAAACAACCGAGCTTGTCAGAATGCAAATAAAGACGGATGAGTTTGGCTCATCATCATGCTATAAAAAAATAAAAAAACCTCCATGGGGGTTTTGAGAAACCACATTTGAAGAAAGGATTTTGTTTTTCCTCTCTGGGTGGAGCCGAGACGGGACGAGCGAGCGAGCGGGAAACTCGTGTCATCAATAATATTAATAAAAAGTATTTACACAGCACATTTCAGGCAAGATGATTTAATACAGTGTGCTTCATAGGGCTGGGAAACGGCCAAAAATGTTATCACTATAAAAAAAAAAGTCATACTATTACAGATAATTATCAGGATAAATGTCAGATCATTATTTCTTTAAAGTTTAAAGGCTGATTTTTGCTCCTGAGGGAAAATTGAAGAAACCAGATGGTTAATTGTGTGGTTAAACTTTTCTTTATGGTCAGAACAAACAGTGGATCACTTCACAAATCTGAGGAAGAACATTCAAAAAAAATTAACAATAAAATCTTTTTTATTTATTATTATTATTTTAACATTCATTGATGATATTTTAAATATTTACCATATTGTTATTGAGGAAAAATAAATTGTGATAATTGTTTATTGCCTAGTGTTTAATAATAAGAAGAATGTAGTGGTTTTTAGAATTTAGTTGACTGGTGCACAGCGATTTCACTATATAATTCCTGTTATGTGACAAATAAATGTCCCTCCCTACCTAGATGTATCAACAAGACAATAACAAGATGGACAGCGATATTAAAACGCCATGACCAGGCTTTCTCTCCCCCTGCTCTGCCAGGAGATCAGCAGCAGCAGTCTGATGCTGGAACAGGACGCTGGATCAACCAGTAAGCTCGCCCTGACGCACAGGTGCGCTCTACACGTTGCTGAGATTTGGGAGGTGTGTCTGTCGGATCGTCCGGCGAGGCTGTGTGACCTGAGGTTACTCATAAGCCCCTTCTCTTCTTGTCTCTGTGCAGTGTGCCTTCAGAGAAGGATGATTTTCCGGCTTTGGCTGACGAGACGCTGAAGGCGAAGAACAAACTGGCCCATCGCAGATTACAGGCCGAGTTCCTGCTTCAAAATGAAGTGATGTAGATTAACCACCTTAACTGTTTCCAAGCGGTCTGAACGTCTGACAGGTCACCGTGCCCGTGCTCCCAGACGCTCCCAACGCTACAGCACAACTAACACCTTCAAAACTAAGATACAGGCGTCCCAACCCAATAAGGGACGTGCTTGCTATCTTCACCACGCTCTACACTCGTCCTATTACTTATTAATGTGTATTAAAACTGTATGAGGCATCATGTAAATAGTAGTTCAAGGAGCCATTGTAAAGTGTAATGTATATGTGCCTTGTTCTTCTGTCGCCTGTCAGCACCCTGCTGGGGCCGAAGGGACACCAAAACCAACTTTTTCTTGCTATCCTTGACAATTTCTTTGATTATACATCTTTTTCTCTTGTCCAATAAATTACACTTAACCAAAAGGCCGTTGTAATGAATCAGAATTCTCCTTTAAGGCATGTCCACATTTGGCTTCCTGTTTCACCCACGCTGCAGGCTGCTCAGAGCGGATGACATGACGTGTGTGATGAAGTTTTGACTATGTGGAAACAGCAACACACACACAAAAACACACTTTCTCTTCAGACAGAAGTCCCAGCAGCTGACCTTTTAACTCTGACGCTTGACCTCTCACTCTGACCCCTCACATTAAGCCAATCGGCCTTGTTTAAGAAGAAGTCGCCTACCGTCCCGCTTCAGAGGAATGTGATATCCTCTATCAACAAATCCTTTGTTAATCTCTGGTGCAGCACACACAAGTGGGGAAAACTACGTGTTATACTAGTTAAAGTTGTTCTGCTGGTTTGGATTAAAGACGAGCAGAGCGTGTAGCATCTGAAAGCGTGCCCGTGCCGCGTGACCCGCGTCTTGCTCCTGAAGCGGAGATTAAGAGCTCGGGTCGGCGAGTTAACTGGATGTTCACACACAAACAAACACATGGCAGGTCTTCTTGGCAGCTCTGCGGGTCGTCGTCACAGCAGGGCAAAGAAAGGAAAGGCACGCTGGATTTCAGGAGGTGAAGGCCGTCGGGCACACGGGATGAAACGGAGACTGAAACTGGAGACCTAAGGTGTTCGCTCCCACTGCGGCGCTCCTCTTCAAATGTTGCCGTTTTGCTTTATCTCCCCCATCATCATTATTAACATCAAGATTATTATTAAACAAGACTTGGGCTGCAACAGATGATTGCTTTCTGATGATGAATATTTTGTCCAAGGTCTCAGTGTTTGACCGACAATAAAAATATTCATTTAACTATGATGTAAAACACGGAACAACAGCACATCCTCACATTTGAGCAGCTGGAACCATTCAAAGTTTTGGCATTTGTTTCTCCACTGAATCAACGAATGATTTATCTGTCTGATTGTTTCAAACCTCAGCAAAGGCCATTCGATCTATTTACAACCCATCCATCGACCTTCCACCGCTCATCCGGGGTCGTGTTGCAGGGACCCCCAAACCTCCCTTTCCTGAGCCACGCTAACCAGCTCTGACTGTGGGGATCCTGAGGCGTTCCCAGACCAGGGTGGAGATCTAACCTCCACAATCTAATCTCACACTGGTCCTGGGTCATCCTCGGGGCCTCTTCCCAGCTGGATGTACCTAGAACTCATTAGGACAGGCGCCCCTGAACCACCTCAACTTGACTCTCTTTTCGTCAAAACCTCCGCTGCTCTGATTCTCGGGCCAATCTTGGCTCCGTTGTCCCCTCAGTCGCGACATTCTGTAATTGCATCTCTGTACATTTAGTCCACAACTGTCTCGCGGGGTTTAAATTACACGGACAAGCTAGCAAGGCTCCCAAAAAGTAGCTTCGGCTGTCGCTGCCTGTGACTCTCGCCCTGAAGGTCGTAGAGGTCCCTCAAGACGGACACTGACATGTGAGTTGCTCTTCTTCTTCTTCTGTTGCATTTCTGACAGAGAATCCACTCAAGATGCAAAGCAACCAGTGTTAAAAAATGAAAAAGGTTCAGTCTGGTTATATTCTACATTTTTTTCTTCTTGTCAACAAACCTAACAGAACGACCAAAACCAGCAGTGAGTGTGTTTATCTTGGACTCAACGCTCCTGATTTTCACGGGAGATTCCAGTTTTTTTATTACCCTCTCCCGTCAAAACACATAAACCAGCCACACGTGACATGTTCTCGAACTCTCAAACGCTTTTCTGATTTCATTATCTTGGTTTATCACGGTTTAAACAATTTAAAGACATATTAGATTAAATTTATTTATCACTTTACAACACAGGGTTGCATAACGAGATTAAGTTGTAGTTCCTTTTATGCCACATTTAGACTCTACGTTCTTTAGTCTACAAAGAATTGATCCCAGTAAATAAGCAGCAGATCAATTAATGCCAATAACCATGAGCTGCAGCCTTGATGAACTTCAGCGTATGCTCCACCTCCTCTGGTATTTTCAGCTGCTTCGTTTCCAGGGTGGATGAATATGAACATAATTGATGTGTTTTGCCAAAACAAACCAAAAACACTTTGACAGCTCTAAGCGACGTGATACTATCAGAATCATCTGCGGCGAGCAGCAACACGCCAGCCCGAGAGCATTACATGAATATCTAGTGTCTGAGTCACGCTGCCTGTGAGCCGAACTCGCTTCAGGAAAACAGTACAACAAGGATCAACACGGTTTAAATTTAGAGCACTCACAGACGAGCGCACTCAGCATGTTGTCGTAAAAAGGGAATTTTAAGTCGAACCGAGCTGTGATGTTGAGGGAAGATTGCATTAAATAAAAATCATAGCGCGTGTGTGTGTGTGTGTTGTATCCGTAGGTGTGATTTAATGCACCGCTTGATCTTTTCCAGGATGACAGCAGATCTCCACCAAACGCACCCTCCACACACCCACCGCACAAACCTCCCTGCTATTTATAGACCCAGTGTAAAACAGACGGACTCCAAAAATAAAAGACTGAACTTTTTACCCCCACCCCCCCACCCCTCCAACAACAATACGACGGGTTTCTGGTTCACAGACAGGGAGAGCGACTGTTGCAGAGGGAGGGAGATGGAAATCAGCCATCTCACGCAGTCCTCAGCTGCTGCCCTCGCCGATTACTTTCCACCACGCCGAACCTCAGCGAAAGAGTTTGGCTTTGTGAACGCGTGCGCCCGTTTGCATATGGGTGACGCGCGGCGGTGCCCTTGTATTCCTTGGCAGGACACTCTGCATATCTCTGCGTGGGGGCGGGCAGAGGGGGAGGGGTATCAGGCTCTCCTGCATGGGGCACTCAGACGGGAGGTGGATGGACAGTTGTGAAAGGCACCATGTGATCCGCTCAGGGAGGTTTCAGGAAGCCCGATGTCCAGCCTTTTTCAGACCTACCCGGAACCGATCTCTCAATCGATAAGATAAAAGAAAAGAGGTCAAACCATCTTATCGTTAGAGCTGCAATGATTAGTCGATTAATCATTAGTTGTTTGATAATCAATTTCATTTTTTAAGGAAAAAAATGCAAAATTCTCAAATTCCAGCTTAAATGTGAATATTTTCTGGTTACTTTCCTCCTCTATGACAGGAAACTTATTGTCTTTGGTTTATTTTGACAAAACAAGTCATCAGAGGACGTCATCCTTTCGGAAACACTAATCGACATTTTTTTAATAACATTTTCTGACGTTTTATGAACCAGACATCTAATCGATTAACTGAGAAAATGATCTATGGATTAAATCGATAATGAAAATGACCATTAGCTGCAGCCTTTATTTGTAACTAAATCTAGCTGATGAAACTTATGAAGCCATAATAGAGTTTTGCAAAACACGATTATTCGCTTTCTTGCCGAGTTAGATCTGTATTATGATAGCTACAACCAGCAGCTGGCTAACTTAGCTTAGCACAAAGACTGAAAACATTTTCTCCTGTAAATGAGTATTTAGAGTTCAGAAGCAAAGCATCCAAACAGGATCATGTTAGATTTATCTATCTTTAATATTAATGCTAAGGCCAACTAGCTTTGCACGATAGCATGATATCATGTTTGTAGCCTTCAAGTGCATATTTAAGACCCTTTTACAGGGTTTGAGTTTTAAAACAAGTCAGCGGGAGACTAATTTTAGCTCCATTAGCTAGCAAGAAAACAGTTTTTTATAAAAATGCCAGTGACAGCTGGACATTTCTGCTTTTCACTACTTCTATCTGAAATTGAGGACTCATGTTTCATATAACTAAAGAATTTTGATGTTAAATTCAAGTCAATTGAGTGGAAAAATTCAGGGAAATAACGGAAACCAGCGGCACACAAAACCCTCCTCTGTCCGAGACCCTCCGGGGTTAAACAATGTGTTGTGAACCGCCTTTATTACTGCGGGGAAGACCATGAAGTCGAGTCACTCAAGTTCGAGCCATCTGTGCTCTTCTGTGGGAGACTAGCGTTTGTGGTGGGACATGTTATCCTTCATAGATTATATTCCCGTAAACACAGATTTACCTCGGGGCAAAATTAGGGGGCTTTTCAAGTCAGCAGGAGGACAAACAGCTGATCTGCAAAACACCTGTGCGCTGTCAGAGTGCAAAAAGCAGATTCGTCATGTTGGGATGGATGACAAAGTGTCAACAAAGTTCAAAGTGTGTCATTAAGTTCAACAAACAAATGCAGATTTAAATTACTGGTTAAAGTCCCTTTTAAGGTCTCAGTAATGTCGAGGCAGGTAACTCGATCTAATGCATGTGGTCTGGTTAGGGACACCCCCTCTATAAGCAGTGGATGAGTCACTTTGTGGCACAGACGCCGCACCACATGCTCAGCATACGCGAATGATATCACACAGACAACATCTCCACGGGATACGGCCTCTCTTCAGTTTTTTAACAATTTAACTGCAGCACTCTGTGACGCTTTAAAAAGAAATAGTTCTCCAACACAGGCTTTCGCGCACGCCAGAGAGCTGAAGGGGAGAATTTCAGTCAAGAATCCCACTCCTTTCTCAGAGCCGTAATAACGCAAGTCAGATCTGACACGAAACACATGTTTAATGTGACGGACGCTTCCCGAGGATCTTCATCTCTGATCCAGAATAAACCTAAAATAGAGAAAAAGACGCTGCAGAACCTGCCTGAGAATCATCATGTTTTTAGGTTTTCTTTAGTATCACAGTACTCCAGTGAGAGATGTGTGTGCATACATGGGTTCACTGCAAACAGGAGCCACTCACAGCTAATTCAGCTTCTATTAATTGCGCCAATTTTGCCAAAATGTAAACGGTAAATGGACTGCGCTTTACTCACTCACTCGCACTGAGCTGCCATGCAAGGTGCTGACCTGCTTATCAACCGGTCGCCTCCACATGAGGACAGGAGGAGCCAGGGATCGAACAGGCTGTATGAGTGGACGACCCGCTGTACCTCCTGAGCCAAAGGATACTTGTACATATTTATAAATAACAAACAGGCTTTAACAAACCCGTCTGCAGAGAGAACAGCAGACCCTACCTGCAGCACATCTGATGAGATTTCACACGCCTTACTCTCTTGATGGCTTTATATAGATTGAAATCCCTGACCAGTGCAGGTAATGTTAAAATCACTCCACCTCCCCATGACACATAAATCCAGTCTGAGTGGGGCTTAATGCACAAGGGAAGCCCCATTCCTGAATCTAGGACCCCCAAATAGCTGAATCCGGCCCTGCCCGGTAGAATTGCGCTTTCACATGCCGACACAGCCAGCTGCATTTTGAGGGTTCATAAGGCACAAAGACAGGCTTGGGGGGGAATTTAATTCTAAAAGAGCCCCTGAACAGAATCAGAAAAATAAACACGCTCTGGATGAATCAGTGGATAGAATGGTTTCTGTAAGTTTTAAACTTTCTCCTGCTATAACATCTCTTACCAAGTGCTGCTGTGGAAATGTCGCACTTTTACTCCTCGCATGGCGCAGTGGTCTCTGACAGAAAAGCTCCCCAAGGGTATCCACCCGTCTCTGCCGGGTGAAGGTCCGCACGAAGCCCCGCTACCCGAGCTGCAGCCCCGGGACTCCAAACTACAACCTGACCGTCAAAACTGCTCGAGCTGAGAGGGATGAGACTGGAAATAAGTTCTGCGCTTCAACTTCTCCGGACTTCTCTAATCTGATGCGAGGGGAGGAAATAAAGCTCCACGGAGAAACTCGAGGAAGAGGATGTGTGGGCTCGGCTTCATCCCGCTTCTGTTTGTTTCCTGTTGTTTATGCGTTACATGGCGTGTCCAGCCCGCACTCCCCGCATCACTCACACACACACACACACACACACACCGTGCTGAAGCTTACCTCTCCGCATGTCCTCCGTGACTTTCTCTGGGTGTCTCCGTCCAGCGGTTCAGTCCATCGGTGTGTCTCCTGGAGCACGCGCCCCTCAGGTTTGTCAGCGAGCACCTGGACGCGTCAGGAGGCGGCATCATCACAGACACACACGCGCGCGCACACACGTGCCATCGCACGCGCAGAGACACAGAGGGAAGAAATAGATTAGGATCGTGAAATAACCCACGTTGCGTGAAATAAAGCAGAATAAAAGTAATATAACACCCGAGTTAAAGGGGCGACAGGCACCTTTTTAAAGTTTTACTTCATGTTTTCAACCCGCGCGCGCTCTCCAAACTAATAAACATTTATTGTGCTGTAATGTGTCTGAGGTTCACCACTGCCTCTCAGTGGACACTACTAAAAGTGCACATTATCCCTTCACTTCTACTCTATGTCCAGTGATGTTTACAGCAGGGCTGCAACTAAGAGTTATTATTATCGAATCGATTAATCATTTCGTCTAAAACTTGTCATGAAAAGTGTTTCTCAGATTCCTGGGTTAACTTTGTTTTGACCGGCCAACAGTCTGAAACCCAAAGAACTTCAGTTCCCAGAGACCCGGCAGATTTTTACGTTTGAAACCAAAACTGAAGCTGCATGTAGCAACAGAAATAAAAAATCAAGTATCAAAAAAGTTTAATTGCCTGTGAATCGATTTTCATCTCTGGTTTTACTGCACTTTCAAAACCAGTAGTGTAGCGCAGAAACCCGAGACCCTCCACAGCCAACCAACAGGTGCCATTTACACTGGGGACCCTAGGGACCCTGGGGACATGTATCCCCACCGCTGTTTGAAAAGGCTGAGATCTCTTCATCATTTTTTAAAAGCAATCGTTAAACTCTTGATAAAAAGCTTGCAACAACAAATGTTCAATAACAAATGAAAATGCCTTCAGAAAGGTTTATTTGCACAATTAGAAAACCTGCTATGCATTTCAAATATAGAAGAAACAAATGTGCCTTTTCCAATAACAAGCTACTGATTACTGCATAATGTTCCATTATATTTTTATATTTTGACCTGATCACCTGCCAGCTGATTTTTGTGTTTCTCTTTATTTAAATAAAAACATTTCCCCCATAAATTGGGGCAGAAAAGTGTTTAATGCTCAAAAGTTTCAGAGCGAGGACCCCCAGACCTCCCAACTATATATTTAAACACCTTTAAACATGTCTTCAAAACAGTTAAAACATCTTCTCGGCTTCTTCTCGTGCAGCGTCACTCCTCTAATCTGAGCGTTTACGTCCCCACCTCTTTTCAACACAAAGTGACGCCCCTGGCAACATAGATGTAGCATGAAAGTTAAAGGCACAATCCATATTTGTACAACAAAGGTAGCCACAGTGTCAAGGCTGAAAACATTATACCCTGCTGCCCCAGTTTACAGAGTACATTTAGAATATTTTCACCGCCTTACTTTGCCATTAGGCAGCTCTTTTTTTTGGATCTACATTTTCTCAACAGTAAAACTTGGATGTGCACTGCAGAACGGAAATAAACGTCTGACACAGGATGTACGTGCTGAAAATATTAAACACCAAGCGTACACTTAAACTGATTTAGATTTTTTTTGGTGGGCCTTCTTTCAGATAGCTAAAATATGTTGCTGACTTTGTCCACAGCAGTTCATCGTGTAGCTTCTTTCCAGCTCGCTGTTTTAAAAACCCCTGACCTCCATCTACAGCAGGTTTAACTGACTGTGTATACATACTTAATAAAGCCCCAATTAAAAATCCCTTTGGATGAGTAACGTTACATAAAATTTGTGTTTAATTTGCATGAGTAACATTTATAACTTCAAGGCCCTGAAACACGGATCGATGGGGAGAGTCTTTTTAAATCCAGAACCACAAATGTGAGCTTTATGTATATGTTGTATCACTACACATCCGGACAGAAGTTCAAATAGAATCTGTTTCTTATTCATTAACAACGGTTTTAAGTAAATAAGAATTCAGAATATCTGTAGTGAACTTTTCTGAGCACGTTTCCTGCAGCCATCCTGCAATGTTATCTAAGTTTAATTCTTAATGCACGCATTAGGCTAAAGGCTCCTGCAGTGGTCTTCTATTTGCTGCAGAAACAATGTAATGTGCGGATGTCACAGAGAGATAAATGAGAGAAGGAGGAAGAGGAGGAAGTAGCGGAGGCAGAAAACAAAGAACAAGCAAACACAAACCACAAGTTGAGCAATTCTATAAACTCCCAACACTGTGACGTATAAAAGTGTTTGGGTCTGTGGAAAACATGATTTCACAAGGCCATCACCAAAAAATCTGTCAGACTGCTCATTCAGAATCTTTTTTCTTTACTTTAGCAAACGATTATTTTCAATGTGGATTAATCTGCTGGTTTTGTTTCCAGATCGATTGTTTCGTTTGTAAAAAAAATTCTATAAATAGCGAGAAAAGTCGTCACAGCAACCCAGAGCCCAAAGTGACACCTTCACCATCAGTCCAACCAACAAGCCACATACACTTTGACTAAAAAGGACTAAATGCAC
>JAPMOB010240930.1:0-13235 GCA_029875015.1 Lepomis gibbosus | reverse complement strand
ATATATATATATATATATATACTATGTACATATTACAGCAATAAACACTGATGGACATTTACACACACCAAACACACACACTCACACACAGTGACGGCATGCTTTATAGACCTATAATGTGTGGAATAATAGGAGTAGAGGTGCTAATATATGTGCTGAGATTTAACATGAATATCACCTTAACACCTAAGGAGACTATTAAGGAACTTAACTAAGGTGTAGGTGTGTATGTGCACATGTGTGTATGTACCTGGTTTTATTCTACTTGTAAGGACCTCATTATTAGCTTTTTGGCAACTGTAGTGAGTCTCTGCAGTATACATGCATGTGTGGTTGCAATCCAACCTGTTCATAGGACCTTATGTTTTCAAAGATCACCCAAAGTTGTTTGGTTTCTTTTGTGCAATATTCTTCTGTGTAAGGTGATACTGGGGCTGCTTTAATTGACTTGATCAGTTTTGACTGAAACCTTGCTATGAATGCTCTTCCATGAGAATATGTTCTCCCCAGACATTTCTCTATTTTTTTTCTCTCTCTCTTTTTTAGAACATTCACAAACCTGGTTGTACTGTATACTACTGATGACATAGTAACTGTATCTTCTTTTCTGAAGCACTTTATGCTTGCTTTGTGAAAGGTGCTACATTAAATAAACTTTACTTATTCAGTTACAGGAACACTAGACAAAACCAACAAAGCCTACAGAGAAAGTTTTTAAAAGGCCTAAGAACCAAAAACACAAAAGTCATAAAAATTATTCTCAGTTTTTATTTTTTATTTTTATTATACCTTTATTTTACCAGGCAAGTTAATTAAGAACAGTTTTTCATTTATTAACAGCTTGGCAGGAAACAAATGCCTCCTTTGGGAAAAGGTACTGGGATTAAATAAAATAACATAAACAATAGACAGAGGACGCAGGACAACAACAAAAGTCCCCATAACAAACCTTAAAACCAGGCACAAAGAGACCAGATAAGAAAATAATTAAAAGACAGATAAAGAAACATGATAACAGACTAGACATAAGATAATCTACAGAGAGTAGACGATACAACAAATGGCACAATGAATGAATAATGAAAACAATCTAGATAGTTAAGCTTAGAAAATTGTAAATTATGTGGTTCCTGATTACAGTATGCATGTATACAAAAATAAATCAAATTTCTTCTCAAGAATAGAGCCCAGGATAGCCAGATGTGCCTGGCGACACAAGAGAAATCTCTGATTTGCCGTTTCTTCTAGTATATAGTCTAGTATATGGTTGTTATAGTCAGCTTTCATGGTGACTTCTGACCTTGTGGCGATCGCAGGTCTGAGCAGCACCTTTGGCTCCAGTGTTCCCTTGAGTACACTAACACTGACCTGAGAACAGAAGCTCTCACTAACACATGCATTTTACAAAACCTGTTCCTCATCCAAAAAAGTCCAGTCCATGGTTCAGAAAATAACACTTTTCACGTTTCATGTTATCCCCCATGAGGAGAGGTCTGTAACCTGTGGCTCTTTATATTTAGCTTTTCTATCATTGTTGTAGGCCTAAAGTCATCCTAGAAGTAATCAACTAACACCATGTAGCATACACATCAAATAAAAAAAATGTATTAACACTAACTAAAATGTTCATCATCATGTTACATCCTGGCGCTAAACTCAATAGCGGGGTCTTGAGTGTGTAGCCTGCTGAGATAGCTATGGATTCAAAATCTAAAAAAAGAATATTTTCAGAGAAGACAGAGCATTGGATAGTGCGTTGACAGATATTCATGATTTCACCACCAAAACTGCTGGCTTACTAGAATGTTTGTTCTGAGGTATAATTTCATAAAAGCACCAAATTGTTGTATTGGAAATGCAAAGTCGCATAAAGCCTCTAGGATCTGAATGAATGGTCTTTTAGATCTATTAGTATTTTTAATAAGCTAATTTAGACTACTAGGGTGTGGTAACTGCATGTAAAATGTTTTTTATGTCTCTAAACAGGTTTTCTTTTTTTTTTTCTGGCCAAAAATGAAGGTTGCCTACCTCTGTCCATGAGGGATGTGGTCCCTTTCCGCCTATATGTAACAAATACAAAGACACAACATTTCAATCAGTGACATGAACAAATTAACAAATAAATAGGAGATATTACATTTAATCACGTGCACCGAGTCTCACATACTTTAAAACATTATGTTGTCCCTATACTGCCTGTCCTGTTAAAGTAGGCAGGGTGACAACTGGCAATTCAGTATTCTTTAATGGAAAATATTGTACCTGTAACTCGATAAAAGTGATGTCCTTTTAAAAAATAAATTAAAAAATCCACATTTTATCCACTTCATTGTCTAAATCTCCACAACCTAGTTGATATCTGATAAATACATAATGCAATGTGAAAAAGGAAAGCAAAGATTATATTAACTGCATTTTTGGCTATGTTTCAGAACTTGAGGAGCCATAGGTCTTAGTGTTACTTTACAAACACCATTGGTTGCTTTAGAAGTTGCCGGCATGTTTTGACGATCCAGACACCTTGAACATTCTCTGCTCTTTGATGAGGGATTCCTGTGGACTACAGGGCAACTATCGCTGGAGGGGGGAACACACACACACACACACACACACACACACACACACACACACACACACACACACACATGCAGGCACACAAATCTAAACAGTCATACATGCCAGCACACACACAGAGTCACGGACACTCTTAAAAATGGATAGCTGTAGGGGGAAAAACATGCACATACACACAAACAGCCATACCCACACAGAACGTGTCTAGGCGGGGAGCAGATGGAAGCTGGTTTTGATTGCTCTGTTGACCTCTGACCTCAAGGTGAAAAGGTACCGGAGGGTTCAGCAAGACAAACACACACTCACACAAACACACATACACAAACTCTCTCTCTCTTTTTACACCCACACACCCTCCAGCATTTCGCAGGTCTAGCTGTCGGGCCACTGTGTGTGTGTTGGAGGGTCAGCGGGTCACATCCCACCGCATGGAGGTTAGGATCACTACCAGCTGGATTCACTTTGATCTATGAGAGAGAGAGAGAGAGTGGGCGGGGGAGATCGGAGTGTCAAGGTCCTACCTCTACCTACCTCTGATCATCTGTCATAAACTATCATTGGCCCGTTAAGACCGTTAAAAGTAATGAAACAAGGCATGAGCCAGTGGTCTCCTCGTGTAGACCTTTGATATTTGCTATAGGCAACATATATTCATGGTAGCATTACATAAATATTGTATGATAAACAATATTAAACAGAGGTAGGCAATTTTTCAAACATATTTTATGTTATGTTAGTTGAAATTCTTTTTACAGTCTGACTGCAATCAATAAATAAAATGCTCTGACACAAAATTGCAAACAGCCCCTCCAGAAAAGTGGAATACTACAACACACCGATTTCTATAGACTGAAACACCGCCACATCATCAGGGTTACTATCTAAACTTTGTAAAGCTCTCTCCAGAGCCATAAAGCCATTATACAATTGTTTTCACAGGCTGAGTGGGGCTCCTCATTATCAGTAACCTGAACTTCATTGTAATTTTGATGTTCCCCTTTGATTATGCAGCAGTAGCTCTGAAACGGTATTTCTATCCAGTGCTGCTACTTGTCTAAAATTGTCTTTGTGATTTTTTTAAAATGAATTAAGCTAAAGTTGTCTCCTCTGTACCCTGTGGTGTGGTGATAGAGAGATGGATATGCAACAAAGGCCCCCATCTGGACTTCACCCAGGGATGTTAATGTTATGTACAACCCTAACACCTTTTATTTATTCAACTTTCTTGTGCTTGGTTGCATCTAACTGCGAGCGGCACCATGATCTGAATGCTTGGTCTACAATAAAATGAGCAGAGACAGTTACTGCTACATCAAAATTTGTTTGATAGATCTGAGTATCCTTTGTTGCACCTTCTCTTTGACATACCAACATTTCCACCTCAGCAAACTTTTTTTGTGAAAATGAAGCTTTTTTCCACCCAGTTTGGTTTCACTAAGGTTTTTCTTATGTAGAAATAAAAAAAAGCAACTAAAACAGGTTGGTGGAAACTTTGAAAGCCTTGCTTAGAGGCAGGGTAGGTAAGTTTGAGAAACTAGCAAGAAACTGCTGGATTTTGAAAGTATCCAACAGAAAAACTCCCACCGCCTCCCTTCTGGGCTACTTCCAAAGCCACGCCCCCAAAACATGTGAACGCGCATTGCCGACACTACTGGAGGGACGAGTGTGACAAGCTGAGAGGAGCGCAGTTCAGCAGCTCACATTATGGGTAAGAAAACATCTAACTTTATAATTATGAAAACACACAACTAAACCGGCTGTTAGAACTCACTATCAATCTAGCCTGTTAATATAACTTTAAAAAGATTTAGATTCAGTAAGGAACTAAAGTTAGCTAACTGTTAGCAATAGGTAGTGGCTGTGCTAATAGCTGCGGTAACATTATGCAAAGCTAAAAACAGGCTTATACACATTTTCCCATTTCCATCAGTTACGCTACACGAACGTGAATTTTGTGTTAGACTCATGTACGTTGTGTTGCATGTTAGAGCACGGTGAAAGCATGATTGTCTCTGATGAGGATTGCACCCAAAGCCAATGGAAGAGGAATTAAAGAGGAGGGAGGGCAGCCAGGGTCCAAGGAAGAAGAGGCAGGACGGGGAGGACGAGTTGCAAGCCAAGCAACACATAAAGCGACCACGGTGTAACTTTTCAGCCCCTTGGAGTACCTCAGTTGTCACCATTGTTGAAAAGCCACGCAGACATTACCTCTGGTCTGACCGCTTCACGTCATCAGGTCTTAGAGAGCTGACCGGATTCCCGCATGTGGGCAGCTTCTGGAGCAGCAGCGCTGGTAGCCATGGTAGTGAGGGAGAGTGACAGTTACCCAGCCAGTCATTGCATTCGGTGCAACTGGAACTAGTGTCTGTGCAGCCTTGAGAGGACTACAGACAGCTGATTTTTTGACTCTCTTTTTCAGAGCACCTAACTTTTTTTCACCAAATGACAAAAAGTGTTTTAGAAACAACTTGCCTAGCCTGGCTTTAATATCTTAATGAAATGAACCTGAAATAACATTTTCTTCTTATCAGAGGAAAAGCAATTGCCCATTGGTTTGATAGCATCAACTAGTTTCAACCCTGCATTAATGCTTGTTCTCGCCAAAGCTCTCTATAGGCTGCAGCAACATTCTGATGTCAACAGGAATAAAAAGTGTATTTTTTCAGTGGTCAAGAAAAGGGTCTGTATTTTCTCACCACTATGTTTTTCAAGTTATTACATTGTGTTTTTGAAATTAATGAAAACTGTCAAAGGAAGTGAGTTTTACATCTTTCTCTCCTAACACGAACAATTTAATGTTTTTGTTTAGTAATCAAAGCAATGTGCAAGTTCTTGTTAAATGCTCTCCCCTTCCTTGACACATGCACCCAAACACACACCCACACAGTTTACTGCTTGCCCTTATCAAAGCTGTTTTTATACCTTTGCCCGGATCTGATTCAGTAGGTGTGTAATGTTTACAGACCCCAGTCCTCTACAAGCTCCACATGGCTGTTGTTTACCGGAAGAGGCCTGTTAAATCCTCGTTATAAAAGTGGAGCTCCCCACCCCCTCCACCTCACTAAGCAGCAGACATCAAACAGAAACAGAGATGTGTGACTTTACGACTGATGGCCTGACCTGGCAAAATGATAGAGCCGTCTGGACGAAGATGAGCGTGTGTCTGCAGTGCGTTGTAGTAGCTTGACTGTGCTCGTTATTGATGGAGGGATCTTCTAACTTGCTGCAGCTGTGACCGGAGCCGCATCAGTCTGCCCTCAGCTCTGTCTTCATTAGGAGTTTGATTTATAGAGAAACCCAAATAGCACAGATTTATTTTTCATGCCAAATGAAGTTGAATTTCCCCAAAGTTAAAAAAAACTATTGTGGTTTACCCTTTCAGTTCTTTTTCATTTGATGCTTGTTGTGACTAAACAATGCAAACGGCAAACTCTGGCTCCACTGGCTTAATGCACTACTCCCTGATCATAAAACCTACTGTATATAAATTTAATTTGATGCAAAAGATTAAGACAAAATATTTGACGGTCCTTTACGTCACTCTGTACTTGAATCCTGTCTGGAACTCAAAAACCTTGACTCATGTTAATATAGTCTTAGCACGGTGTGTGGACATCTTTCAGCAGCTCTGCCCTGCAGCAATGCAAGTCTGATTAGGTTTTTGCAGTCAAACTTTCTCTATACTCTGTCATTAGTGTCATTTTACTAATGTTTAACTAAAAATACCCATAGGAGCACACTATTAAAACACAGCGGGGCAGTGGTAATCGTCTTGAAACCCTAAACTCCTCTCTCTCTCTTCTGTCAGTCACTCTTGCTCTCTCGCTCACTCTCTAATACTTTGCTCTTGTTCTCTGTCATGTCACAAAGACTTTTTTTTTTATCTCTCCTCGTCTGCCTCTCATGAGTCCTATTACCAGATGCTATCGAGCTCACACTGAATGTTGCTCCCCACTCGCTAGTGGTTCAGCTTTTACAGATTATGTTATGATTTAGAGACAGACAGACAGACAGAGAGAGAGAAACATGAGCGTGTGTGTATATACAGGTGAAACTCGAAAAATTAGAATATCATGCAAAAGTTCATTTATTTCAGTAATTCAACTTAAAAGGTGAAACTAAAATTATATAGACTCATTACATGCAAAGTGAGATATATCAAGCCTTTATTTGATATAATTTTGATGATTATGGCTTACAGTTTATGAAAACCCCAAATTGAAAATCTCAGAAAATTTGAATATTGTGAAAAGGTTCAGTATTGTAGGATCAAAGTGTCACATTCTAATCAGTTAATTAATCCAAAACACCTGCAAAGGGTTCCTGAGCCTTTAATTGGTCTCTCTGTCTGGTTCAGTGGAATTCACAATCATGGGGAAGACTGCTGTCCTGACAGTTGTGCAGAAAACCGTCATTGACACCCTACACAAGGAGGAAAAGCCTCAAAAGGTAATTGCAACAGAAGTTGGATGTTCTCAAAGTGCTGAATCAAGGCACATTAATAGAAAGTTAAGAAAAAGGTGCACAAGCAGCAGGGATGTCCTAGAGGGGATTGTCAGGAAAAGGCCATTCAAATGTGTGGGGAAGCTTCACAAGGAGTGGACTGAGGCTGGAGTTACTGCATCAAGAGCCACCACACACAGACGGGTCTTGGGGCCTGTATCACGAAGCAAGTTCAACAAACCCAGAATATGTTTTCGTTATCTGGCTTCACTAACCCTAACAATCGCGATCGGGATAAGTGGTACCACAAAGCTGGTTATCAACTTGGTAAATCAACCCAGGTTTTCCCAATCCAGCCGGGAGCGAGTTCACATAAAAGAGGCGGTGTTAGCAACAGATGACCAATCGCAGACATGAATGAGTCCACTGTCAGCAGAACGTCATATTTTACGATCGAGGACTAAACTGCGTTTTCACAGAGTTAATCTCTTTTCTGGAACATAACCTGCTCCGGAGCAGGGTAGCCCTTCAGCATAAGTTACCATGGAGATCTACCTCGGTAAGAAGTGAACCACCTTCGTGGTACTGAAAACCCAGGGTTAACCCCGAAGTTACCTGGATAAGCTCAAATCCTGCTTCGTGGTACAGGCCTCTGGACATGGGCTTCAAATGTCGTATTCCTCTTGTCAAGCCGCTCCTGAACATAAACAACGTCAGAAAGTCTTAGCTGGTCTAAAGAAAAAGAGAATTGGGCTGTTTCTCAGTGGTCCAAAGTCCTCTTTTCTGATGAGAGCAAATTTTGCATCTCATCTCAACCAAGGTCTCAACTAAGTCTAAGGAAGAAGAATATCAAATAAAGGCTTGAAATATCTCACTTTGCATGTAATGAGTCTATATAATTAGTTTCACCTTTTAAGTTGAATTACTGAAATAAATGAACTTTTGCACGTTATTCTAATTTTTTGAGTTTCACGTGTGTGTGTGTGTGTGTGTGCGTGTGTGTCCTTGTGTGTGTATATATATAAATGTGGTTGTCTGCCTACAGGTAATTACAGTATATTTTGGAGTTTCTTTATGAATCATAGCATTGGCTTTAAGAGAGCTGACCATCATTATTATTATTAGTGCTGTGTTAGACCATCAGAAACATGTGGTTTTGGAATTATGCCAAAAACACATATCTGTATGACAGCAAACTGCTCCTTAGTGTGCTCTCTGTAGTTGTCTGTGTATGTGTGTGTGTCTAGGGTGGATATTTGGGCAAGTAACATTGGCCACTAGTTGTTGGAATCCATTAGTTTAATATGAGACTGCAACAACTTAGTGGATGTTAATGTTGCCATAGGTTGATGTCATTTTGTTTTATGTTTAGCGGGGGAAAAAGTACCTAAATAGTCTGAAAATATCTTTCTTTTCTTCTGTCTATATATCCCTTCAAAGAGGGATGGTGTATGCTGCATGCTCATGTGTGTCCCTAAATGTGCTCACCATATATGGTACATGTGTTTGCCAGTGTACGTGTGCTCGCAGTCTGTCTGTGAGCGGAGGTGTCCGGCAGGGTGGAGAACTTTTGATGACACACAGAGTGTAGACAGCTGTGCTCCAGATGTACTCGGCAGAGTCACGTCTGAATCCCATTTGTTGTCTTTATGAATGGTGGACATCAGGACCTGTCTCATCCACCATTGCTGACCAGTGGACTTGCTGACCTCTCAGCTCGGCTATTGATCAATCAGAGTGATGACTGCAGGCTGCTAAATAAAACACACAGCAAAAAAGTGCCTTGATTCAGATGGAATGCCACGCACTCTGGAAAGCTGATTTGTAAATAGTTATAATTCCTCTCCAAAAATGTCAAAAAACCCTGTAGACTATAAATTTATCAAGAGCATAGCGGAGTGCTGTATTTTATAAAGGGTTTTTATGTCTAAAACTGCAGTTGGTAATGGGCCGTGTTTTGCAGTGATAAATATAGCATATGATGTTATCGCAAAAAACAATTATTAAAGGTGCCCAGTGGAGTTTTCTTGTAAAAACACAGGTATGTTTACATTAGGTTTTTGTCACTGAAATGCACTGTGTATTGTTGAGGTCTAACAACCATTCGAATACATTTTCTTCCTCATAAAACATTTTAAAATATAATTTTTTTACACCAGAATTATTTATAATCATGTTTACATCGGCTGTGGACTTTTCTTCTCTCCGACCTATGCAACATTTCAAAGGCCATTAGGGCCATCAACTGCTGGTCACTGGAATAGCATGAAACCGTCAGCAGGAATGTCTATTGCGTACATATATTTACATCCTTGTGCATGTGCTATTAGAGCATGAGATACAACATCAGGACCCACATCAAAAGACTGCTCCATACTGCCGTCAGTGGTAAAAAAAATCTACTGGATACCTTTTAAAATGCCCATTTCTATGTATTATTATTTCACAAATTAAGTTTTTATGTACTTTATAAAGAGGAAACTGAAAGATGAAACAATGTCACAAACATTCATGCGTATTATAGTGATCTTAATTCACACAGGTCACTCTTCTCACAGTCAGTAAGGACAGAGTTTTGTGTTTTGCACAAGTATAAGTTAGGACACATCACTCTTTTACAGGTCAATCCCCCCGTCCACTTGCCCACGAGACCGCCTGCTGGACCCGTCTGTCTCTTCACCTTTCCATCTGTCTTTCAACACAATTTTCTGTCTATATCTGACTGATTGAGCCGTATGTAACTCAACACCCATCTGTTTTGTGTAGGCAGTTAAAAACCAATACGGTCTAAATTAAGCTGCTTCACGCTACGTCTGACTGACATACTGAGCACATTGACTAGTATGAGATGGCCCAGTATAGATTCTTTGTGGGGGCAGTTAAATACCAATCCAGGCTGGATTAGTCTTTCTTACATGCTGTGTCAGAGTTATTGAAAGACTCTGAAAAACTGTGTGATTTCCTAGGAATGATGCATACCTATATCAATACTCATGGATACAGCCATGAAAAGACAGGTACATGTAAACCAATTTGAGCAGGCACACATTTGGAACATAAACGTACTAAATATAATATCAATGTTCCCACATGTATGTCTACATATAACACATTTCTGTATCTTATTCCCTGTTGTGTCTTTTCTATTTCCTACTCAAACTTATTATTTTGGTCAAGCATTTTTTTAGCAAATGTTTCAAACAGAAAGTAGGATGTGTGTAAAGCTGCATGCAAATGAGTAAGTTTCCTGGATGTTACATATGAAAAAGAAATTGCTTTTCAAGATTTGATTAGTACTGGGCAAATTTCACGCCTTAATAATAATATCAGAGAAATGCACTTGGCAGTAATGTAATTCACCAGCTAATAGCCATACAACCACAATGAGTGACTTATCCGTGGCAGTGACAGCAGCTATAATATTTCAGGGTAGTAAAAGATGTTATTTTACAGACAATATTATGGAATGTCCAAAGTCTGTTTTGATTGCAGGTTGCACACTGAAACAGAACCACTCATCAAGCAGCCATTCCAAGACTACATCCATATTTGTTTGACAAACGAGTTTTCATCGCTATTAATTGACAGATGCCCTTTTTGACAAAGAATGTCTTTATAGAGTGTAAAAGCTCTTTGCAGTTCTGAGAAAATCTAATTCTGTCATTTCTTCCTTCCTCCTTTAATATGTCATTTACAAAAGAAGTGATACGTTGGCTTTTGTTTTCATCCGCCACCAACTTTCTTTATCTTGATTTTTTCATCTGTCTTTCTCTTTCCCCCAACTTTCTCCTCAGGTCGGGTCTGGAAGTGATCATGCACGCTGATCGCTTCAAAACCAGCAGAACTAATGCAGAGCAGAACAAGAGCTGTGATGTAGACAGAGAGAAAAGAGAGAGAAGGACTCAAAGACAAGGAGTTAATAACAGAAAGGCTGAGAAAAAGTGGGATACACAGAGAGATGAGACAGATTGTGTGTTGAGGTAATTCATTGCCCCAAAGAAAACAGGCGGGTGTTACAAAGGAAAGGATAGAATAGCGACAATAATAATCCAAATATTTGTGCACTCAGAGGTAAAGGCTGACTGGGAGTTAGTGTTACGTTATGATTGGCCATCGGTTTCTAATACAGTGTACCACAGACAACAGCTGGGACTTTATTTTAAACATCAAAATCATCCATCCATCCATTCATCCATCCATCCATCTGCCTAGCTCTTCATCTTGAGTACGACTTTTCTGTCTATCCATCATCCTTTCATCTGTCTTTCTGGCCATTTATCAACATATTGATAAAAAATTCTATAAAGCACCTATGCTGGACTTAGCTTCTCTTTATTCCTCTATATCCGTCTCTCCCTTCATCCTTCCAGCTGTTTTCCCGCTTCATCCAGTCAAATTCTGCGGCTGAGTTTATGTGCAATACCTCTCAATCATTCAGTCTTTTATCACGCTCCCATATATGAAACACACCACACAGCTGCACTTGGCCACCTCATTTGTCATATCATTCACATCGATTCACGTTTCCCTGCTGAGACACATTTATCTACCCATTCAAAACTATGTTTTTATCTTCCTACATGTTCACCGTTGCCAGTAGTCATTCAGGAATCATTTGTAAACTTTATCTCCTAAAGGTTGAATTAGCCAAGAAGATTAAGGAAAGATTTAATCATCAGTGTCAAAGTGTTGCTTCTTTGGAAATATATTAAAGCTGGAAGTTTGTCATTTAATATGTGAAAAATATTGACAATCAATTTGTAGAAGGGGGACGCAACATATGTACATCAAGTGAGGTCCAGCATTTGAAAAAAGTCATTTGTTCTTATAAAATGATTAATAAAGCAAAATCAGAACACATAATTTGATTTAAAAAAGAATAGTAGCTTCTAAGGGAAATATGATGAAACACCTTTTGACGAAAACCCTCTTTCTCCACCCCTTTAATCTTCACTACCATTCTTCTATCCATCCTGCTTTCCATAGTCCATATGCCAATAATGTACCACATATCAATGCTTTGCCTCTTCTTATCCATCTATTATTATTCCCACACTTCCTCCTTTCCCTTCTTCATCTCCTTTTTTAATATCGGGCTGTTTTCCATTAAAATAGCTGGGATTAAATGGTGAGGTCTGACTTCTCTTGGCTTTTAGCAAAGATAATATAAGTGGACGATGACTAGCACATGTTGACCGAGATGAGAAAGAGATAGAGAAAGTAAGACAAGGGGACAGTAGGGGAGTGGTAAGGCAAAAAGAAGGGGATGGTAAAAGGGAAGGTTTATAATAGACAAAACAGGAAAATCAAGAATGAGGTATGAGAGAGAGAAGTGCAATCATAAGATAAGATGTTTCAAGATGATGTTGCTCGTTCACATGATCTTGCTGTGGAAAGATTTTCACTGTTGTATAATGTAAGTTATGTAGCCTAAGGTCCTCATTATTTTCTGCTTTCTTTACTCACCACATATATTTCTTTCTCTACTGGAATGAAAGCAAAGATCCAAGAAGACCAACAGCATCAGAATGTTTCTGTGCATTGTATCTGTCTGTCTGTCTGTCTTTTTCTTTCTTTCTTTGTCACTGCAGCCTTTCTTTCTCTTTCTACATCTTTTGTTCCCATTCTCTCACCTCCTCCTTTCACTTCTCTGATTCTCAGTCTTCTTCTTTGGAGTGTCAGCCTAATGTTCATTGACATATCAGTCATCGCTGCTTTGTTCTCGTCCTTTCAACCTGACCTTTGTGTGTGTGCCCATGCGTTTTCATAGGAGTGTGTGCGTGTGTATGAACGTGTAAAAATATTAACACGTCACCACACTCCCCTCACTGCTCTTCATTGATGGTGATTAGTAGCAGGTGTTGGCTCTGAATTCAAAGACACACACACAGATGCACACAGATACATACATACACATGCACATACATGCGCTCAAATGATAGGTGTGATTTATGGGGCTGGGACTTATGGGTTGCTGGAACAACACGGTCTCGCCCTCGAAGATAACATACAAAGCACACACATGCACGTAATGCACACATTCATATGGCATAAACACATATAGACAGACTCACACACACTTAAACACACATGGTGAATGGTGAATTTTTTGTTTGACATGGCTGGCTCCTTTCAGCCCAGAGGTGAGATCAGACGTTAAACATCTAGTGATGAAAACACTCCTCATGGAAACTACACTTATTCATCCTCAGGAGGAG
>JAPMOB010240919.1:0-12912 GCA_029875015.1 Lepomis gibbosus | reverse complement strand
TGCCACAGACCTACTACAGCTAATCTACTGCTACTACTGCTAACACTGCTGCCACAGGCCTACTACAGCTAATACTACTGTTATTACTGCTAACACTGCTGCCACAGGACTACAGCTAATCTACTGCTACTACTGCTAACACTGCTGCCACAGACCTACTACAGCTAATACTACTGCTATTACAGCTAACACTGCTGCCACAGGACTACAGCTAATACTACTAATACTACTAATGCTGCAGCCACTGGCCTACTATATCTAAAACTACTACTACTACTACTAACTAATAATAATTAAAAAAAGAAGAAGAAATTAAAAAAAGAAGAATAAATTACATTTATATAGCGTTATTCTAAGTACTCAAAGATGCTTTACAGGGGTAAGATGAAAGTAATTGGTTAAAAAAATAAGATGAGTGTAGAGGGAAGCAAGTTAACTGGGAAATGCTATCGGATGTGGCGAGAGAGGGTGCAGCAACGGAAAAGGTCCTGTCACCCCAGGTCTGGCACTTTGTCCTAGTGGTTTTTAGTGTTGTTGCGTACACGGACCGGAGGCGGCGAGTGGAGGTGCGGCAAGGTGGGGGATGAAGAGGTATGACAGGGCTAGGTTGTTTAAGGCTGTGTAGGTGATGAGTAGAAGTTTGAAGTGGACACTGTATTTAACTGGGAGCCAGTGGAAGCTGCAGATGATGTGATCTCTGTGACTGAAGGAAGTAAGCATGCGGTTGTGGACGTACTGAAGTTTACTGATGATTTTGTAAAGTGAACCGTAAAGGCTGCTGTTGCACTGGTCGAGTCTGAAGTGATGAGGGCATGGATGGGTGTTTCCTCGGTAGTAAAGGACAAGGAGGGCCGGAGGCAGGCGATGTTCTTGAGGTGAAAGAAGGCAGTTTTTGTTACCTTGTTGATGTGGGGCAAAAAGGAGAGGGTGTGCTCAAAGATGATTCCAAGGTTGTGGAATCATCTAATGTTCTAATACTATTACTACTAGTATACTACATGTACTACTGTAGTTACTACTGCTACTGACGGTATTCCTAAAATACTTCTACTGTTACTACTAACATTATCAGCTTACTGTTTCGATTGCTGTTACTACTAACGCTACTAATACTCCTGCTACTTTTACAACTACTATTGTTGCTGTCAGTTGGTTTCTGATAGTTTGATTATTTGCAAATATAAATAGTACAGTACTGCGCCTGTGTTTTTTGACAAGAATCTTAAGGCCGGCCCTGCATTATCATCTGTCTTGTGCATCTGCCTTGTAAATTTCTAAATAGAGGGTCATTATAGGCCCACAGCTCCCCAAGTGGCTTAATCCAGCCATGGTCATAATTTATACTGGATGAAAAATGTTATTCTGCAAAGGACTGGCGACCTGTCCATGGTGTACCCCACCTTTCCCTTACACTATACACATCTGTCCATCCATCGTCAACCACTGTTCCATCCATCCATCGTCAACCACTGTTCCATCCATCCATCGTCGACCACTGTTCCATCCATCGTCAACCACTGTTCCATCCATCGTCAACCACTGTTCCATCCATCGTCAACAACTGTTCCATCCATCCATCCATCGTCGACCACTGTTCCATCCATCCATCGTCAACTGCTTATCCTGTGTACAGGGTCACGGGGGGTTGGAGCCAATCCCAACTGACATCGGGCGAATGAGCAGTACACCCTAGACAGGTCTCCAGTCCATCGCAGGGCCACACATAGACATACAACCATGCACACACGCACATCTAAGGACAATTTAGAGGCACCAATTAACCTAGGCTGCATGTCTTTGGATGGTGGGAGGAAGCCGGAGCACCCGGCGGACAACATGCAAACTCCACACAAAAAGGCCAGGACGACCAAGGTCCGAACCGACAACTTTCTTGCTGTGAGGTGACAGCGCTAACTACTGCACCAGAGCACCGCCCCTGGAACAACTGTTATTAAACACAATTAATGACACTTAACCAGGGGCGTTAAATCAAAATAAGCACGACAGGGAATAAACAAACCAGAGCCTCAGCTGAGTAAATCAGTGACTAACGTGAAGCAGCGGTGGTGAAAAGTTCCTGTAGAGTCTTTCTATCAACAGATCCCAGATCAGTGCTTCACCTGAGCTCCTCAGCCACAGCGCGCACACACACACACACACACACACACACCCCTTTAATATACGCCTCACTGCTTGCTGCAGCTGTTTGACCTGCAGCTGTAAAACATGACCCTGGGAGTTTTCATACAACAATGCATCACGCAGCTCTTTCTCAGCACTCATATTCCAAACATATTCTGCATCTCTTGTCTCACTCTGTTCGCCTGCCTACAACTAAGAAACACTGTGATAAAAAGGCTCTTCATTAAATCAGCAGGTAAACAAAACAAAAATCTGATGACAGAATTTTAAACCACAAGTTTTTCTGGCCCTCATCCCTCCTGTGGGATAATTGTATGTTGGTCCATGATTCCCTCTAATTATTTTCCTCTAATTAAATATTTCTTGATGATGTGTGCATCAGAACTGGGCATGGTCTTTTATATTTGTATCCTCTTTGTGCAGTTTTAATAATTATAATTGCAGCAGGCAGATTGTTAAATCCTTTCTTGTGTTGACTTTTTGAATCCACACACCTGTCTTCCTTTGTGCATTAGAAAAACAACCAAAGAAATCCTCACCTTCTGACAGGTTTGATTAGTGTCACTCACTGAATTCTCAGGAACTCCTCAGGCTTCACGCTGTAGGCTGTAAAGTCCTGTGATGTTGACATTTTAGCTGTAGACAAGGGGGTGCAACACCACCGCCACCACTGCAAACAATACTACTTATTTCTGTATTTTGTGTTATTGTGTAAAGCTGCAGAACAGACAAGAGTCCAAAACAAATTTCCCTTTGGGGACAATAAAGTATATCTTATCTAATGTCATCTACTTACATCTGTGTGGTGTCTGAGGCCAGAAACTGAAGACTAAAAGGTTTTCACCACAAACTGTCAAGAGGAATAGATGCCGAGGAGAAGCATTCCCATGGCTGACAGTGATTTAAACAGGTCTGAATATTATTGATTTTCTGCAAGGTTGATACTCAAGACAGAAAATAATGACTCAGGTTTGAAATAGGATCCGGAGGAAGGTTCATGTTATGCCAGCGTTTTTAACTGCAATGATTCTAAATTTGTAAATGAAACATTCTGCTGGCTGCAGTGTTCAACACTGGATAACTCTTAAGTTTGTGCTTTCAACAGGTTATATTACCAATGACAGCGGATCATACAGTAGAATCCAAAATGAAGGAATCTTACGGAAGCCATCCATTCAAATATTTATTTTACTCTGTTTTCCCCTGATAACGGGATAATCATCTCGTGATCTCGAGATAACAAACCAACGCTGAATACAGAGGTCGGCAGGTGTGTTTCTTTAGGATAACTACTTTGCAGTGCAATTGGTTAACTGAGTTGGTAGGGCACAGAAGTTGTTATCCAAAGGTTGCAGGTTTGATTACTCTTCTCAAATACATTTTTTTCTTCTTTTGTTTGTTTTTCATTATCCTTTTCAACAAAGTTGTGTTATGCTGCTTTATGTTATGAAGAGATTCAGAAGAATCAAATCACACGTGTAACATTAAATGGATTACCTTAAATGACAAGCGCAGGAATTTCCTCTGGCTGGGAATGATGGGGAAATGAAAAGTCCATTCTCCTCCCATAAAGTGAAGCTCGCTCTACCATCATCAGTTGGTAACCCCCCTTGCTCGCCCCTGGGCTCTGACCGGCATGTCTGCCCCCATGTCTGCCCTCACTTCAGAGCAGAGTAGCACATTAGGCCACTTCATGGACTTTCATGGTTTCTGTCCTCAGTTACCAGCTGGGATTTTTGAGCCTCGATCAGTGTGTGTGTGTGTGTGTGTGTGTGTGTGTGTGTGTGTGTACCGTGGTTGTTAAGCAGGTTGTTAAGGCCTTCCTCCATCTGTGGGTCTATCGTTGAGTCTCTTCCTGGTTCCCAGTCCACATCTCCAGCCACTGTCTTTGGTGCTTTGCCAATCAGAACAGTCCTGGCCTCCATATCTGCACAGGACGCACGCACCAGGTTGATGGATGTGGACTAGTCGGCAGTCTCTTCATAAGAACTTTGTTGAAGAGGATTATGAAAAATATAAAAAAGAAACAAAAGTTTGTCTTCTGTGAGGATCAAGCTCGCAACTCCAAGAGTTGTAAGTCTTGTACGCTACCAACTGAGCCAATCAGCGCCACTAACATACATAATGAAATTACCATTAAATGACTGTGTTAAACTACTGTTATCTCGAGATCACGAGAAAGTTATCCTGTTCACGGGAAAACGGAGTAAAAAAAATGTTTGAATCGATGGCCGCTTAGGGCTTCCGTACAATCTAACTATTTATCTCAACTCGCCTCGCCTCTCCTCCACTCAGTCTGGCCGTCCTCCGTTTTCCATTGTATTACATTGAGTACCCTCAGTGTAGTTGGTCGTCATAGCAATGCCACACACAAATGCCGCGACGTAATTTTCAATGCAACACACACACCCACACTCGGCTGTCTCTTTATTTAAGTTAAAACGTTTCAACATTTCTCAGAATATAAAGACAGACAAGAGGTATGAAAACCTTCCAGCTGTTGTTTTCCTCTGCAGTTATATTTGAAATCTATACAGTTCATTTCTCAGCTCAAAACTTCTCAGAAGTTGATTTAGTGATGAAATAACGTATGAAAATCGTAAAATCTAAACTTTCTGCTGCTGGCCTCTGTCAGGCGCGTGCAATGATGATGCAGTGAATAGTGACGACTCTCTCTGACCAATCAGCAGACTGCTGTATTTTCACGTCACGTTTTAGTATCGCCTCAGCTCGCTTGGAACCGCGACGGAGGTGATACGAAAAAAAGTACCTGGAAGCAGGTACAGGTGCAACTTTTCCATAATGGAAAACCAAACCAAGGTGAGTCGAGCTGGTACCGTGAGGTGGAAAAGGGCCTAGAGATACTGTCACTCAATCAACTATTGTTTCTTTATCCAGGTTCAGTTTGTGGTGCCAGTGAGTGTTGAGATCAGACCAATAAGTAAGGAGAGGCACAAAGTAAACACTGTAAGAACCCCAGTTCTTGCTTTCCTCCGGTTTCTCTCCTTCTCCTTCTTGTCTCTGTTAATGGCGCCCTCCTGCATCACAATGCAACTTAGGATGAAGTTAAATATTTTCCTGCTCTGCTATAATCCTGCTGCCTCTAAAACTTTGTGTTTGATCTGAATAGAGCTTAACAGAGAAGCCAGACAGTGTTTCAACCCATGTCATCAAGACAAGATGGGATAACTACCCCTCTTGTGTGCTCTGGGTCTCTTCTGCATCTCTTCAGGTGATTCTGTCTGCGCGCTGCCTTTCAACATGAAGCAGAAGTAGTTATTTTCTGAGATGGACTTTTTCTTCCTTCTCGTTGTGTTTGGGTAGGTTCCAGTTATATTGCTGCAGGTCTTAAGGGTTGTGTACACTGATGTGCTTCCACATATCCGAGCCTTGAAATTCATCTTGATAGCTTGTATCTGAGATCTTCTCCTTTGAGTCACTGTCCAAAGAAATAAAGAGGAATTACAACGAGACCAGGCGAGATGTGGAGACATTTTCACACCTGTTTCACCCTCTCAACACAAACCTGTGATGTGCAACCTGCACCATGAGGCCTGGTCTTCTTCCTGTTCTCCTTACAGTACAGGCAGTTTCGGGTTCCCCCAGTAAGCCCCCCAACAACCAGCAAAGCTTTTTCCTCACTTCAATTTGAAGGAGGCTGAGGAGAGATCCCTGAATGCTTTTTTCTTTCTCTGGCCTCAGCGCTGTGTTTAATACACAGAGTTGACTTTGATAAAGCGCGCTGTGAAAACAGCCACCTCTACAACGCTGCTCGATTCATGATCTGCCTATTCAGCAAAACTACAGGGTGGGCCTTCAGAGGGAGTGAAGAGGGAGAAAAAATTGAGTAAAGGAGTGAGAGAAAAAACACAAAGGGGAAAGAGAGAGCAGATTTGGACATGGAGTGAGAGCCACGGGCAACATTTTCTGTCTGGCGAAAGCTCCCATATTCCACATTTAAAAGATGTGCTGCTGGAGGAGAGGGTGGAGGAGTGCGGAGGTGTGTGTGCGTTACATGCCTACATGCTTTCCATCCAGTGAAACAGTGAATCTACATTTTCTTTCTTGTCTTTCTACACGTGATACTGATATGTTTAATTCAAAGTCTCTTCATCCTCTGAGCCACAGAGCTCCATTGTTGTCCAGAAACTATTAAAACACATCATTGAGCCTCGCTGCTGCACTGGGTCACATGTTCCTTCATCGCCATGAGCACACACACTGTAGTTTCCTCTGACTCAGTCCCACTTACATACATATAGAAAATATTGTCCCCAACAAAATGCAATTTTTGCTAAGTAACGTTTGCTGTAAACTACAGAGTGGAGCTGTTAAATTACTCAGCCTTTTTTGAGAATGGCACTTCATATTTGCTGTTTTTAAACATTTGCGTTCAAGGTAGGGAAGTCAGAAAGTACTGAGAGACAAACTACCACATTATTGGAAAATAAAACACTTTATTTGAAGGGGTGTGCATAAGACTGACACGACACCTGTCATCAACGTGAAGGAGTCTTTATGGATGTTTGTGATTGCTGTGGCATTTGGTCAATTATGTATGTACATTTTTAATGCAAAGAAGACACATTTTTGAGTTGTCTTTGAATCAAAAGTCATTTTATTTGTCTTATGCACCGAATAACATTGCATCACCCAGTGACGAGACAGTCTTGTGGCATGGCTTGTGACAGCTACGCAGTAGGCATTAAACATACTATATATATACACATAGAAAATATTAAGAAAAATAAAAAAGTAAACAAAGAGAGCTGCAATCCTACAAAATGCAGAATGTGCAGATGGGGAGTATGATCAATGAGAGCAGAAAGTGTAACAGTATAAATATATGTGTGGTAAGTTGATATGACAACTTGACATTAACCAGATGTCTCATGCTGGTTTCTCCAAAGTTGACTACCTTAGTTTTACGTTTGAAAACTAGGCCCGCTATGCCATGTGTAAGCTGTCTTGTTTAATGTCAGGTTGTCATAACAAAGATATCCGTATCAGAAATCAGAAATACTTTATTGATCCCCGAGGGAAAATTCTGTGTCACAGTTGTACACATTGCACAAAAGGCAAAAGGAAATAAAGATAGAAAGACAGAAAGTTGGTAAATAAACAAGTGTATAAATGTCAAATTATAAAATAAAAGCAAATATAGAGGAGTGTGGATATGGACAATATTTACATAATTAAAGGAAATGTTATGGAGAACAATATTAATGAAGCAGCAGCAGAGAGTATTGCACAGTAAGTATTTAAACAGGTATTAATGCACAAAACAGATAATAATGTCCAGTTTAACAGAGGGAGGAGTTAGAAAGTCTGATGGCCACAGGCAGAAATGACTTCCTGTGGCGCTCTGTGGTGCATTTTGGGGAATAAGTCTCCTGTGTTTGAGCAGTACGTCCTGGAGCGGGTGGGAGATCATCCTCCTCTCTGACACCACCGACAGAGAGTCCAGCTCCACCCCCACAACGTCACTGGCCTTACCGATCAGTTCGTTGAGTCTGTTAGCGTCCGCTACCCTCAGCCAGCTGCCCCAGCATGCAACAGCAAACAGCACTGGCCACAGACTCAGAAAACATCCTCAGCATCGTCCTGCAGATGTTGAAGGACATCAGCCTTCTCAGAAAATAGAGACAGCTTTGGCCCTTCCTGTAGAGGGCTTGAGCTCTCAACTTCAACTTTAAATTTAAAATGACATGACTGATCAAATGGCAACATTCATAAAGACTCCTCGATGTTCATGACAGGCGTCACATCAGTGTTATATATAGAATAGTGCCAGTCATATACGTTTATTTATTTTTATTTTTAGACTTTATTTAGCGGCACAACATTAAGCCTGATGGAAGCCTAGGAGTGAGCAATGTGCATTGAATCGCCTATCGAGGTATTTGTCATTTTTGTGCATGGACTATATGACCAGACAAAAATGTTCTGGCTTGCTCATGGAGGCATTTAAAGGCTGACTCCACTGATTTTACACAGTTTCTCTACTGTAGTGAAATTAGTTTCCTAAAATTTGTGAAACCAATACGTCATCATGATGTTATCTTTGTCTTGAAGGCAGATTTTTAACAGAAAGCCTGAGTTACAAACTGTTGCATCATGGTAAATGTAGGATGCCTATATTTTTCGAGCTCGACCAATACTAGGAAATAGAAGTCAGGATGTCTTGGCCTCTCGTGCTTCGATTTTGAACAGTCAAGTCTATCTTTTATGGAATTACTAAATTCCATAAAGCAGTCCTGCTCATTGATTTGCAACAGTGCACTCAATCGTCTAATGCACTCAGAGATAGTTAAGGCATAGATACTACTAACAGCAAAAATCTCTCATGTAGAACATTTGAAGTGTATCTTCTCACGTAATATTATTACATTGCTCGACACTGTGAAGGCAGTAAAAAAGGAGAGAATAAAAGAATATATTTTATGTGTGGTTCTCTCATATGCAGTGCATCCGATGCAGAATCATTTTCCCCCTTACAATGGAAAAGGACATCACATGTGAACAGTTTTCACAATCACACTATAATCACATTGATTTTTTCACAGCAGAATAAGGTAAAAATTGTAATTGTAATATCACAGTCCATCTTTTGCAAGATCTTTTCACCACGGTTTACTTTTCCACTGTCATTTTATTCTTTCACCTTTGTATCCCTCATGTTTTACTTCACTGTTTATTAGGTGGTTCTTCTTTTTGTTCTGACATTTCATTGTTTTAGCTTTCAATCTTTTGTGAAGCCGTTTGAATTAACTCATGTATGAAATGTGTACAAATAAGGTTTGCTTGTCCTGCAGCTGGAATGAGACGAAGACTTTCTTATTGCTTCTTCTCTGCCTCTCTGTATAGTTTGTGTTTTTGTTATTTTCTGTTATTCGTTTCTTCTCATTTTGTCCTGGACACAGTTAATTTTCTGGTTTTATTGCCTCCGTATTGCCCCTCATTTACCATATTTCTAATTATATTCAATTTTAGCCTTTTATTATTTTCCTGCAGCAGTGACACCGTCTCCCTGCAGGGATCAATAACATTTCATCTAATCTGAACCTGATGAAACTCAGCGAGGAGCTTTCGTTGCTTTATTTAGTGCAGATTATAAATTGAGTTTGGTGTTGCGATCCCGCTGCTTTGATATAAAGACTGATGGACTTTTACTTTCCTTTATCTCAGATGTGTCTTTTGAAGTAAAATATATGTTCCTGCTCCACTTTTTAAGTTCTTACTTTACGCACATGTTACATGCTGAGTTTGTGCAGTGCAATTTACACAAACGATATCGCTTACCAGCCTTATAGGTTTCTGTTTTTTAAAAATGTATTTACACATGCTGGTTTGATGTATGTTTTCCAAGGACCTGTTTCCAATCAGATGAAGGATTATGGACCTATTGTTAAAATGTTTAATTTAATATCTGGGAGTATTGTTTTTATTTACCACCAGTTGTTTAACTTCTCACCTTGCTCAATGAGTATAAGTGTACTGTGGTACCCAGTGGCATCAATGTTGGGTGTGGTTGCAAGCTGGCTGGTTAACAGCAAACACTTAACAGTTTGCTGTTAATCTACTAGCATCATACTTATGTAAGGTTTACTGGCAAGTAGTATTACTTAAAGATCCTCTTACTAACCTTTACTGGAGCTCTTAAACCTTCAAACTGAGCAGAAGATCCCAGCAGATGGAAAAAGCCCCAGTAAACGTTAGTAAGTGGACTTTACCACTTAAGATTTTTGTTTGTCAAAGTGGAGCTAAACATGTGCAGTTATCAGTAAAAGGGTCTATCCTCTGAAGAGCAGGAATGTGATCAGTAAATCCCAAATCAGTCTACCATTTACAATTTGATGCATTTCTTGTGTTTAAATTGGAATTTTGTGGGACCAGAGGAAAGCTAAGGAGGTTGTGAAATTATAATTATTCATCCTCAGGAGAGCATGAATATTTAAAGTATATCCCATGGCAGTATGTTTGATGTATTTTTGCTTGGACCAAAGAGTTCATTAATCTCATTTTCAAATTAATCCTTCACAATTTCCGAGTGTGTATTTGTATGGTAATATGCATGTGCACAGTAATGTTGATATATAATAACAGCAATAATAATATATCAACTATAAATAAAACTACATTACTACAGTCTTAACAAGCACGATGGCCCGAGAACCAAGAAATAAAATGTCTAATGAGGTGAAATATGATATAAAAAATACATTAATAGCGGCATAAATTAACACACAGTGGGAAATGTGCGTGTGTGTGAGAGCACATCCACAGCAGCTCTTCGCTGTGTGATGTCCCAGAATTCCTAGCAGCAGCAGCACTCGCTGATGGTTATATTAAGGAGGAGTTCATTGCCATCTCCTATATTTCGTGTAATAAAATGAAACTAGCGTCATTATTTTTTCATCACAGCCCTCCCACAACTGTCTCCCACATCTAGGAACATCACTTTCCTCTCAGCGCCATCCCTCGCTGTTCCTTCGCCACACTGCGAGTCAATTAAAGAGCACGAGATAAAATGTAAGGAGGGAGAGAAACAAAAAAAAGAGGCTGCGGCAGCTCACTCTGGGCCCAGTGGTGGCTTCTGAGGCTCCTGCGCCACTCCGGGCTGACATCTTGGATCTGGTGATGATAAAAATGAAGACAGAAAAGGGGGGAAAAAGAAAGGGAGGTCAGAGAGGTTCCTGGTAGGAGCCGGCCTCAGCGCCGCCGTTTGGAGATTTGGACTGATTTTTTGTTTTGCTCGCCACACTGGGCCTGCTGGGATGGACAGAAACATACATTGTTTTGCATCACGAGGAGAAGAGAAACGTCTCTGTGTGCAGCCCCTCTGATCACAACTGCTACAAACAACAGGAACAGCTGGATCTTCATTCGCTGCTGGTCGCCAAACATCAACCATCTTGTGAGTCATGGCTGCGGTCAGTAAAGTATGTGAGTTTTATCGGCCTGTTTGAAACAACAACCGCACAAAAGAGAGGGAGAGGAGGCGTGTTAAAAAAGATCCAAAGCAACAAAACCTTTTTTTACTGGGATGCTGAATCAAACACAGATGACCTTCAGCTGCTTGTTTATTGTTTTTCAGTAAAAACCAAATACCAAAATCTACTAACACTTTTGTATTATAGATAGATACTGTAATAATCTCCATTGAACTCTTTAAATCAAAGCACAACACAATTGCTAAAACTAACACACACAATAAGTAGTTTTACTATCAACTCAACTGCAGCAGTGAGTCTGTGTTTACACCACAGGCAGACAGGCATAACATCCACAGGCAGGTGAGCTCTGCTAGCTGTTTGACATGTGCAGCAAGTGTTGAGGGCAGCGAGTATATACGTACAGGAGCTGGTATTAGCAGCAGCTGAGTCGAGTATACAGGTTTGCAGTGCTGAACAATCTCAGCAGGAAGCAGAGAAAACAGTCACCGCCTGGACTGCTTAAAGGAAACGGTGAACTTTCTAATATTGTAATGCTTCCATCTCAAGCACAGCAGCAGTTAGCTTGTGTTAAACATCATGATCTCACAGATATGACAATGATAATATGTTTGCAAGGGGAAAAATCAAAGTTTAAATCCAGTAGTTCTGAAGACTTTGCCACTCTATGAGAAACATACAAAGTCACAAATGGGGGTGATAAGCACTAAGTATCCGTGCAGACATGGAGCATCCCGAACTCAAAAAGATTTTGTGATTCATCTTATTCCAGCATGAAACTCCCACTGATCTGTACCATTTTAAAATTCAGTTACTTTTTCGGTTGTAACACAGCACTCTCTGGATTGAACTGATTAAACTCAGTAACAAGAAATGGAACTCTCTGAACAATCTAATTTACACCTTTAAATGCAAGTGTCTTTCTGGACCAGATTTGCATTATTGGAAGAACCGCAAGTCTGAAAATCTGTTGGCAACTGAGGCTGTAATCATTCCTGGTGCAGGGAAAGAAAAAGAAAAAAACACCGACCTTTGCAGGTAAAAGAAAAAAGGAAGTAATCATTTCTGAATGGAGGCAAAGACCCATTTTTAAACCCTTTTCCACCAGTAAAATCGCCAGAGTGATAAAAAAAATGTTCATGATAACTGCTGAGATAAAAAAGTCATAATAATGAGATACAAAGACAAAATTAACAAATAAATGGTCAAAATTAAGAGAGAAAAGTACGATATTAAAGCCATAATCATGAAATAAAAAGTCAAAATTCTAAGATAACAAGTCAGAATCATGAGATTAAAGACAAAATTATGAGATTAAAAAGTCATAATTATCATAAAGTCAGAATTCTGAGATAAAAAGTCAAAATTTTGAGGTAAAGTGTTGAAATCATGTCAAAATTACAAGATAAAAAGTCATAAGAGATACAACAGTCAAATTCGCAGCTCTCCAATTCAGTTTGACACGGAAATAGAGTCATTGAAGATGACCTGAACTAATAACAATCTCAAATTCAAATTATTTTATCCTGTCATTCAATCATAATTTTGACGTTTGTCCTATATTTCAACATAATTTCAACTTTTTATCTCAAAGTTTGACATAATTTTGACTTTGTTTCTCAGAATTTTGACTTTTTATTAAATAATTTTGATTTTAATTAAATAACTTTAATTTTTATCTCACAATTATGACTTTTTGTCTCATAGTTTTGATATTTTATCCTATATTTCAACAAATTTGTCAACTTTTTATTTCAAAGTTTGACATAGTTTTGACTTTGTTTCTCAGAATTTGGACTTTTTATTAAATAATTTT
>JAPMOB010240912.1:0-47102 GCA_029875015.1 Lepomis gibbosus | reverse complement strand
GTTCGTACTTAAGGTGTTTATGGTTTCTATTTACTGTTTCTCTACATCCTATTTGAAAAGTAATAAAGTGAAAAAAACAAAGAAAATGATTTACTAATTTCTGTAACTTTCTCCAAAACTCAATTGTAAAATGTCTCTACACATCAATCACTGGATCAACCTCTTCATTACGCAATATGGCCATGTAAAAAAATCCATGGACATGCACAGCATTCAACAAAAATGTCATGCACCTTTTTTCAAGAAAGCTGGAACCCATTCCTAACCTTCGACAGGTTTGGACCAATGACACATAAATTTACACCTCTAAACAAATAAAGCAACAACAGTCCATCAAAACACACACGCACACACACACACACACACACACACACACACACACACACACACACACACACAGATTGCTGACCACTGCCCTGGGGCGTGGTTTAGGTGGGTCCTTTATGTGGTCTCTGGCGACACTTAGCTCCTCTGCTGGTCTGGAAAATCAAGCTGGGAAAACCCTACTCTATCTTCCAAAAATAGAAAAAAAAAACAGCAGTGTGCCACCACTCAGTGGACTGGCTGATCATGGTGGTGAAAATAATTGTTTTGATTGTTTTGTTGTTTTTGCTGCATTTATTTATTATGCCTATACATTTTCTTTCCCCAAAACATTCCAAATTCCTAACTTCATACAGCATTAAATGATTTTTAAAAGCTTAACTTTTAGCTAGCACCTATTTTTATCACCACTGATAAAACATGGTTGCCTTTAGTTAATGTGCTACTGCACGGGCCGGGTAGCTTGCAAATCATTGTGATTCTTTACCGCTGAAGGGCTGTTACATATGGACAGAACATCACACGTTAATAATTGATTCATTCAAAGAAACAGACTCAGTCTCAGGGTGTCAAAAGTTTGTGTATAAACTACTTAAAATAAACTGAATTTTGGAAGGCACTTGAAATGGCCTGAAACTTTGCAGTCCTGTTCAGTTTGTATGTAGCAAGGAGTAAAGCCCATGCATTGTTAAAATGGCTATCTACCAGCCCTGTCACGAACACTGTATGCTTCTTGTACATCTTTCTTTAAAGGGCAAGAGATTTTGTTTTATACCGCTGTCTGTCTTCTCCAAGTGACTTGACTTTTTCAGCTTAAGATTGCCTCTATCCTCTCTCTCTCTCTCTCTCTTTCTCTCTCTCTCTCTCTCTCTCTCTCCCACCCTCTGCGCTTTCAGACATCGTGGAGGCCCGAGGGCATTCTGTCAGATAGATGCTACTCCAGCATTTTGTCTTTCTGATGTTTTTGAATGCTGAGCTCCACAGCAGGTGCTGTGTTTTTTAAGATGAGATGACGAGGCTGAAAGATTCAATTTCTTTTTTCTTTTTTTTTGCCAGCAGACGGCTCAAAGCCCTTATGCTGTTTTGTGTTGAAATCTCTTAAGTTAAAGGAGTTTGACCTTTGTGCTGCTCATGAGGCTGCGAACGTTGCCATGTGATGTCACAGAGCAGTGAATGATGCTTGTTGTGTGAGCAGATAGGAAACAGGTTGCTTAAATGTAAGGCCAAGGGCGAACAAAATGTACAAGCTTTATCGAGACAATAAAGCGCTCGGAGCTGTTTGATGCATTATGAGGAGACACAGAAGGAATACATGAGATTTGTTTCTTGCCAGGATAAAGAAAATCTCACTTAGAACAAACTTTGAAAAAAATGTAATCGGAAAAAAAGTTCTGAGCTCTGTCTTTGTATTCTCAACATCAGAAGAGTATGTTGCACAAGTATAAGAAAACTTCCACACCATCCCTATCATCACAAGGGAAATCTTTCTCCTCCGTTTCATCATCATCATCAAAGTTAACATGTTTGGAAAATATCCTCTACTGTCCCTCTTTGACTTTATTTTGTGTGATAAATAAACAATGATGAATTGCTGTTTTTGACAGATGTCATGCTCTTTGACTACACTTCAGTTTCAGAGATTCATAATGTTTTACAGTGTACCTCTATATATGTATATATATATTATTATTTATGCTTACATGCAAAACACCAGTACAGTATGTGTGTGTGCATCTACACATGCATGTTATCACATATACTTGTTTAACCTGTATCAATACATGGCTCTTATGTGCAGTTTAGATCATGTGCCCAGTGTAAAAGGCCAGTGTAAGAGTCCTTACTGCAGCGACCCGGGTCCCGTCTGCGTGTCAGCCCCTGTCTCCCTCCATCATTTCCTCACTCCTCTGTCGTATCAAATAAAGGCTATAAAATGGCCCAGAAAATATTCAGAAAATAGTGTTTATTCATATTGCATAATGTATATTTATATATAAAAATTAGTGCTGGGCAACGATTAAAATATTAAATCGTGAATACATCACACGATTTTCTGTGATTAATTGCATTGTTTGGATTAACCGCATTGTTTGGTGCAAAATTGAATAATGAATTCTAAAGTAGTGTATTCCCAGCTTTTAATTTAAATGTACTGCTATATACATAAAAGTGCAATAACGTGGTTTGCAAACACTTTAATAATGTGCTTTTCTCTTTACACAGTAGTAATAAAATATTCTCAACTTAAACATTAATGTAATAAAATCAAATATGAAACCAAAGCCATTTGCCACTGCCAGTGCATTACCTTTTATAGCTTATTAAAACAAGTTACCATCAGAGTCCAGAAACACGAAAATAACATCATAACAGGCACCTTCTGAGCAACCTTCTGTTCTTGTTTTTTTTCTGAACATTTTTCTTCAATCATGGAGCAGCATAAACAATCTATGTTCAGTAGCAAATGTCCCTGTCAGAGTTAAGTGAAGTGGTCGAGCACAAGGCGTAGTGACAAGTGACATGCTGCACAAATTACTGGAAGATAGACTGATCCTCACTGTGTGTGAGTTTTACTAATCAGCATGCAGTTTGTAGCTATCCACGTTGCTATGGCATTTGTTCGCTTGTCTTGCTTTTGTTAATCTACTTCTCCACACGCTTGTTTGGGTGGGTGATATGCTGGCCAATCAACATCCCACCTCTCCTGTGACCTGTGGTTTGACTGTATGTGTATTCAGAGCCAGTGAGAAACGGACTGTCAAAATAAAATAAATCATAGCCGAAAAATAAAAACTGCACTTACGTGCGATAAAATAATTGCCGGCGTTAATTTATTAATGCGTTAATGCAATAATAAGGCGTTAACTTGGCCAGTTATGGACGTTTGATTCCCTTCGCGCATGATTTCATTGACTTTTTTTTTACGGCCCTGTCCTAATCCCATGATGATTAATGAAATTGACTCCCATCCCACAGGGAATTCCTGAAAAATATCTTCCTCTAGTGCAAACCAGGCCTTACCTGAACCATGGTGCCTGTCAGTGGATTGCATATATTAGGCAGCAAGTGAAGAAGCAGGGTTAGGAGTAGGAAAATGAAAAGTGTAAAGATTTGGGCGACTTGGACAAGGCCCAAATTGTGATGACTAAACGATTGGGTCATGGCATCTCCAAAACTGCAGCTCTTGTGGGGTGTGCCTGGTCTGTAGTGGTTAGTACATATCAAAAGTGGTCAAAGTAAGGTAGAACAGTGACCCTGGGGACAGGGTCATGGGGGGCCAAGGCTAACTGAATGTTGACTTTGCTTCAAAATTATCCAGATCTCAATCCAATTGAGCATCTGTGCGAAGTGCCGGACCTCGCAACTTGCAGGACTTTTGCTGCTAACATCTTGCTGCCAGATACACAGCAGACCTTCAGAGGTCTAGTGGAGTCCATGCCTCGACAGGTCAGGGCTGTTTTTGTGGCAAAAGGTGTACTTATGCAATATTAAGCAGGCGGTCATAATGTTATGGCTGGTCAGTGTAAATAAATAATTCTGAGAGAAGTCAATATGATTTAATTATCGAGCAAGACCATTGTCATAAACAGTGACAAATTATAGTGTACATTTTAATAGCAATTTATTTTCCTTCAACTTGTCAATGTAAAAAGATTCAAAAGCACAAAACAGTTTCTTTATAATGACACTGCAATAATTTTAATGGAGTATAGAATTGAATTGAAAAAGTACATGTATACAAGTACAGGGTAGACATGAAGCAGAACTGGCAGTAAATTTATATATAGCACTAACAACTTTAGTTGACAAATCAATGTTCATGTTCCACAGTGCCATTTAAACAGGTGAATGGTCTTAGTCTGTGGGTAACGCTCGCTGAGCAGTATAGACATCATTTCAGCAGGAGATTTTCAAGCTGTGAGTGAACTTGGCGGGGACTGTTTCCAGCAATGCTGAATGCTTTGTGGACAAACTATTGCTTCCAAAATGAGGCCAGACTTCTCAGAAGCACACCCGTGATTTCAGATCAAGCCAGGTTCAACATAAGTGTTCCTGAAACAAATACTCCAAAAAGACAGATGATGTCAGACTGCAAGGTTAGCGGTATAATGAGTAATTCAAGACCCTAACCCACTCCTTCCTTCTTCTCTCTTTATATTTACTTCTGCTTTCCTTTTCGTTTTTGCACTGCCAGATCAGTATGGTATGAGTTATTGATTATTTCAGCTACCACTTGCTCTCTACTGCTTTCTCCTTGTCTGTCTTTTTTCTCTCTCTATCTCTTTCTTACCAGGCAGGTCAGGGTTGTATAAACACCAGCTGTATAGCTTAATGTTTACTTTAGACACTGATTGCCACAGTTCAATAGCGGCAACACACCGGTCTTAAAACTGGCGGGAGGAAAGCTGGCATGCTCTCTGTCCACAGCTTGAAAAGGAAAGATTACTGAGGTTTCTGTGACTGTTTTCCGACTCATTGACAAACACGGCCTTCATCTTTTTTTTCTCTAAATTCTTTTTCATTTTTGTCTCGTGAGGTGTAATTAATCTCTGCACATGTGTTTTTTATTGCCATGTTTGTTAATGAGGATATTTATATTTATGCATTGCTTAGTTCAAAAGTAATGTGTTTGTATTTCCTAAAAAATGTAAGATTGTATTATTTCTGACCTTAGGATGCTAAATCCGGTGTGTCTCGTGTCAATACAGGGAGAAACTATGTCTTAGTAATAATGTAATTTTCTTCTTATTCTATTACAATCAAAAATCATTAATCAAAGTTACCAAATGCAAAGCTATACTCTGTCACTACTTTTGCTCCACAATAATATAATCTTTATAAAAGTTGCACACTTTTTTTTTTACATATGATTATTATTAATGATTATTGTGATGATGATGGAGGGAGTATGGTTGAGACACCTGTTCAGTCTGAATAACAGATATGGACGCTGGATACATAATTTTTCAATAATACAAACTATGCAAAAATACTATTTTGTTGCATCTTTCACTGTTTGAGATATATCAATCAACGACATTGCAAATGCAGCCAGTGTACCTGTTGTTATTGATTAATTTCAGTACAGAGTTCATCGCAATGTGGAATGGTGAGTTTGCATGTGTATATTTGTTAGGTGGGTTTGCAAAAGACTCCATTTGTGTGCTGCACTGGCATAGGATCAAGTCACCTGTACCATTGAGAATTAGAATCCACCTCATTACCTGCAAGCAACAGAACATGAACACAATGAATGCAAAAACAGATTTTCCTGATCACTGACTTCGACAGAAAGCAGCTATTCCATATGCCTAACCTAAGCTGATAAACTGTGGGAATGTTTAACAAATGTGCTAATTTAACATTTTCATGCCATTTACCTCTACAGTTTGAGCGACATGCCTTACAATGAATTCACTTGGAAATTATTTTGAATCTGTAGGGCTTATTTTTCTTTTAACCTGCACAGTTCATTCCAACTTTGTATTGACTAAATTCTGCACAGACAGTGTGAGAAGTTAAATGAGCTTTCCCCATGCTATTTCTATTCCATAAAGCCAATTATAATACAAGCATACAGAGTACATGTGTGTACACAAGTTAACTCACATACACACATACACAAATTTGCAAGCACAAATAAGTACTCTGTTTCTCATACCCTTGTTTATTGTGCCTGTCCGTAACTTGCACTTGCTGGAACTGGCAGCAGCTGCCAGCTGACATAAAGCTGCAGTAAGAAGTCTCTTCATTGTGCCTTTATGACCACTGTAAAGATATGCTGAGCTTTGCCTCATCCTAGCTTACTCAATCTGCCCCCAGCAGTGTATAGCAAGCTGGCTGTGCCTGTGAGTCCACACAGTTGGCATTCAAAAGTTTTCTCCCACCTGCAGTGCTGAAAAACAACAGAAATAAGAACGGAATAAAGATGGAAAATACCCAAACTTTCAGGCACTTAAACAGAGTAGTGAATATATACTATATAAGAAATATAGCCACCTGGACAGCTGATAAAAAAAACATGAAACCATTCAATGCAATATCATAACCCACATTTGACATGGGATGAGCTGTACAGGGACAGCAGGCTTGTGCAAGAGCTGCCTAAGGACACAGAGAATGAACCATCATTTAATCTGTCTACGAGTGATACCAGAGGCCAACCTCACCATCATGCAGAATCACCGCCTTTACAGATTGCTATGCCATCACGTCTGGCAGTTTCATTCCTAACAGCCAGGCAGACAAAATAATAGGCTGCGTTGGCCAACAGTTATGATGCCATTTCCTCAATTGCAGGCACACTCGACTGAGTGTCTTGAGTTGTTTGTCACCTAGCTTTGGATGCAGCAGCCCTCCTTGAGTACCCTGTAAGCCCCTCCTGGATAAAACTCATTATCCCAGTCTGCTGCTCTTCAGGAAACTCATTATCCCATCCATCACCAGTGGACTCTCAGACAACAGGATGAATATGCCCTCTCATCGTTTAATTAGATAGCTTTGCCCAGAGTTTGTGGGAGAGCACAACAACGGCCCACGCTCCTATATCAGCTGTAATTATCTATCTAATATGACATCTTTAGTTTGACATCTGATACTACTGTTGGTTATCATCAACTTCCTATTTGGGGTTTGCGCACTCATACCTTTTGACACTAACATTGCAAGTCTGTCTGGTAGTTTATTTTCTTAGCAAGCTTTATGGTTTTGTCTCACTCCTTGTCTGTCTTGCCCATGTCTCTGTCTCAGTCTTTGTACTGGATAGACACTGAGTAGTTAGAAATAAGGCAGAAGTCAAGAAGCATCGTAAAGGGCACTGTACATCTAACCATCAAGCAGGCAACTTTTGTGGATAGGATTCCATAGAAACAGAAAAAAGTGGAAAGATTTATCCCCCCAAAATATTACCGTGCTTTTAAACTAGCTGTGTTAAACACCAGCAAAACACATGAGGGTAGGAAGAGGGCCCCAACCTGACCTTCGCCAGAGCATTGCTAGGGCTTAAGGTTGGCTATGTGTGATGCCGGTTTACATTACAACCTATAATGAACTGTGACCACAAGTCGTTGGATAGATGGATGACTTCTGGTTTCTCAGCCCCCATCACCTCCCACCACTTCACTTTCTCCCTCTTCTATTCTGTTTTCCCACCCCCACACCCCTATTCATCGTTCCTCTGCCAAACGGATGTCGAATGACAATGGAGGGCCCTTGGATGAGTTGGAGAATAGATTATTGACTGGGACCAGAGATTTACACTGGAGCCACGGGGCCAGGCGGCCCCAGCAGAGATAAATGGGACATGTAATTGAGTTTGGTCACTCAGTTGTGTTGGAGTGGCTGTGTTTTACCCATGGTGGTGCTGGGTGGACGGTGGTACTTGCCGGGGCTTGAGAGGCGGAAAAGTTTATGAGGCATACAAAGTGGCAGTGAAGGGTCAGACAGAGGGCAGTTGTACACTTGAGTTGTATAGATGTCAGTACAATGTGTCAAAAGATGGAAAAGGGGAGGAGAAAATGAGACTTATAGATCTTAACAGATCATATTAAGAACAGAGGATTCATTCAAGACAGTCACAGGACTGGAATTTCAAACCGCGATGATATGCCCTACGGTGACTTCTTTAAATATATAAAAAGAATGTTAATGGGCATTCCAAAAAATACTGGTTCATTTTGACTTCATACCAAAGGAATTCAAGCAATACTCACAATAAATCAAATCTAAATGAACAGAAAAACTAAGTGTGTTGCTTAAAAAGGTTTCTAGACACTTTTACTGTAACTTTGATTTACAGAAAATATATTTCATGCTTAAAATAATTCAGTGATCAGGTCACCTGAGAGTTCCAAAATCAGTCAATAAAAATTAATGATGAAAAGTAGATGGACCTCATTTTTACATTAGATAAACAGATATTCTACTGAAATAAGCGGTTGAAAGAATTGCTTGCTTATTAAAAAGGTGTCAGTAACTCCAATTTGACTTTATTCTAAAAAAAAATGTTTAGGAGAAATCAGCAAATCGCTGGTGAAGTACAATATGGTTAAAACATTGTTTATTGCTGCAAATTTAACAAATGGAAGATGTTGCATTGAATTTAGTTTGATTAACCCCTGTGATTATTACTTGTCCATCATCTGTCAAAGAGATACAGTGTGTGTGTCTGCAACACTAGTAGTATTAGCAATACCTCTACCAACCACAACTAAATCAGCTGGACAGAGGCAGCCCCTCTCATATTCTGTGTTATCATCATCCTCTGCAACACTGCCATATCAGTCAAGATACACTTTGCTTTTACTCTGGTGTGGGGTTCCATACATATGTGGGGTTCAGTCAGGACAAGAAGAGATGCACTGTTACCACAGTAACCGGTGCCCTGGCAGTAATGTGTGTGAGTGAGTGTGCGTGTGTGCGTGTGATGGTAGGGGTAGACACTTGGTTGGGTGAAGGATGGAGGATGATGCTCGTAGCATAAGAATAAGCTCAGTCACCCGTTTCCACACCACTCCTACCATATAAATACATGCATGCATATATACGCAGACGCACGCAGACACAGATGCACACACCTTAACACAATGATTTGACAACTCAAAGTTTGTTTTTACCTCTGATTAGCTGCCATTTGTATCTGAGTAAGCTTACCATATGAAATCAAATGTGATAATGGGACTCCTTCGGCCCTGTTAGCTTTGTCACCTGGCATATGTGTGTGCTAGCATGTGTGTCCTACAGATATAAGAGATTATCTGCTGGGCTACTAAGACCATATGAGCACAACCCGTCTCTAGAACTACTCCTAAATTAAATGCAACCCAAAGTAACGGCATATAAATTAATGCTTTGTCATGCTTTCATTAAAAAAGATACCCATTTGTTCTGTTGTTTTTTTACAGTGTAACTATCCTGTAAAAGCAGCATGCTGTATTTTAATAACGAATAAAGCCTATTGATATTCAATAAACTCCACATTAATGATATACGCGGTATTCGCAAATTGTTGCATTAAGCATAATGAGGGATAGTAAACTGGCTCGAAACAAAACCATTTTCTCAGGCTCTAATACCAGCCAAAAGGATGACTATTACAATCATTTTTTTTGGTCTCAGCTTTCCCACAGGCCTATGTTCATACACTAGGCTGGATGGAGGCCAAGCTTAGACATGTGAATACAAGTCAGAAGTGTTATTACTCACCTAGATCCTCAATGGCCACTCTGTCTGTTTGGACAGTTGCCCTGCAGAATGCTGAAGCCTCTATAGAGGGTTTACAAAAGCATCCTAAAATCCCCCAGTGGCTGTGCTGGGAGACAAACACTGCAGGCAGCTTTTAGCCTGGATACATGTACCACTAAGGCAAAAAAGTTGTGTTGACACTACATGAGACACTAAATAAAAGGATGCATGTAATAATGTGTTGTTTACTGGAACGGATGTTTCCCTCATAGAATATTAAACATTTTCATCAAATCACTTTTTCATAGTCACACAGTTTACCTCACAACTTTCTGTTGTTTGTCTCCTGATGTCAAAATGGAGTCACTGGGAATTTGTGGATCATTTCTTAATGCTTACCCATTAAGCTATGAATAATACATGATTGTTCATGTTATAAATGAACAATTGGTAACTCTTACTTGCTCATTTAAACTTTGATGGAAAGTAACACATTTGCTTACTGTAACAAAGTTTTTTCATTGAGTACATTTATTTTACTTGCACATCCAAGTATAACATCTGAACTTTTACTCGTGTTTGTCCAATAATTTGTTAAATGAATGGATGATAAAAGTCACATTAAAGAGTAATGATAAACTGCATAAAAGATTGGAACTCTTAAACAAAGAGTTCAAACAATGAAGGAGCTACTTCTTACTTTAGTTCAAACCTTTAGTTCAAACCTTCAACTAGCTGGAAATGCATTGACAAATTAGAACTTCATAAAGGTCATATGGCGAATGTGTTAGCAAACAGTTTCCTATGCACTATACACTGAGCTCTTTGACCTTTTTTTTGGTCCCCAATATCTCTTTAGAAAAATGTCTTGCTACTAATCTGCTAACTTTGTCAGCAGTTTGATGCTAGGCATTTAGCAAACTATTTTAGTACTCTCTCCACCTGTTTGTTTTATTACCACTGGCCCTTTAATCACAAGCTGCTTGGTGTTCATTAGTAAGAAGGATCACTGTGCTTTGTCCAACAAAGAGTCTAGTAGTCCACTGTGTATTGCATGTGTTTGTTTGCACATTCCTCAATGCACTGTATATGTGCAACAGAAATTGTTTTGTTTCTGCATGAACATGGCCTCATTCAAGTCCTTGACAATGTATTCCTTTATTCTGCATCCTTTTCTTGTAGGTAATTTGTGGATCATTTCCATCTGTGAATTTGTAGTCAGATATCAGTGGGGGTGTTCTAACATTTTTTCGTCACTGCCCACCTTGCTTGGCAGTTGTACTCCAATAGATACTCTTAGATGCTTTGTTTAATTTTCATTGGTGGGTTGACTTTTTAAGGCCAGTCAGTCTTGCAAACTCTAAACTCTAAAAGACACATTTGTAAACCTGAATGCTCTAGTGCATAAAATAAATGGTTTTAGGCATGAGTTCAATAAGCTGCATGTTACAACTTCTTCATTTTGATATAGTGTAATTGGTCTATACAATAAGTGAGAGTCCAGTGAAAGTCATAATCAGACAGACTTTAAAAAACACAGCAGTAAAACTGACATTGACTTGCACTTTCCAGTGCTTGATGTGTAGACCCCCTTAACATGGCTTACACCATCAACATCATAGAGCACTGCCACAGTCAATTATGCTGACTGATAGACAGTGAACTCATAAGATATTGAATGAGAAGCTCAACATGTCTGTCAGAAACATTTGTATATATTTGAAAAAATCACCCAGGCATTTCCTTCAAATGCCTACCAGCATCCACACATGCCTTATTTCTTTCAACCTAACAACCCTAATGCTGTGGTTAACAACTTATCAGCTACAGTTTTAATGCAGACAGCAGTAGCTGCTCCATTGAGGGACTCTTATGTTATTTATGAGTTGTGATTCAGTGTGAGGAGCAGCTCTCAGGATGCATATCAGTTATCACTGCCTACCCATTGGGTCTAGTAAGACACCAAGGCCTAATTTATTCATTCATCACACTTCTCACACTTGTCATGCACAAGCCCTCCATTCTCCTCTCCCTCCAAATTGCAATGTCCTTTCAACTTGTTAATTTTGATACCTCTTAACAGAGCTGGATATTAGTAGGACAAGGATGTGGGATGTGGTAATAGAGTTGCTCCTTGAAATGAACCTGCATCCTACATGAATACAAACTGCATCAGCTTTGAAAAACAGTCAAAGAAGTCACTGAGATTGCTAGTAGTAACCCATTTTTTTCAGGCCAGTTTCAGACTTGGGTGACTTTTAATGAACCAGCACTATTGAAATTAAAGTCAATACTGGGAAATATGTAATTAAACACATTGGAGTTTTTATTTGTGAATTGAGTTTCCTGTGCATAGAGATTTAAGAGGGGAAAAGAGAGAGCCAATAAGTGCAGACAGAGACATGGCTTAGCTAAATGGATAGGTTGCAGAGGTTTTCCTACACTGACTTAATGCTTTGGATAAATACTGCTGCAGACACAGCAGGTACTCCTAACAAATGTTAAGGTTCTTCTTCTTTTTACTCCTCCAACAACTGAAAAAGTATAGTTGGGTTTTATTAATAAATAATGATGCTTGTAGCGAATATTGGTGCTGACTAAGGTTTAGTGCTTAAATAATATTACCAAATCGTGTCAGAGTTTATGTGCAGTCTCATCTCGCATTTTCATGCAATGCAATCATGAGCTATTTTTATAGCCCCTCTTCTGTTGACAGCATGTTATCAAAAATCAATGCTTTAAAAATATCCACTGAAAGTGTTTTTGTTTAATAATTCATTATTCTTACATCAGCTTCCAAATGGGAGCAATAGTGGTCATTACCTGCGAGTGAATTGGTTTTGACAGAATAAAAATATTTAATTTTAATATTTCTTTATTTTATTGTCTTGTGACTGTGAAAAAGGCCCCTACATTCCCTAATATTATTTCACTGCCATCACTTAGTCTTAATAACCGCCTATCCATTGCTACCAATCAGGTTGGAGCGTTTTCGGGTACCTCTGAGAGATAGCTCGTGTTCAAGTAACAGGGGAGATGGACTTTTAGTTGCTCAATGTCTGCATATGAAGAGACAGTTCATATGTTTTAAGTTTTAAGCTGCCTATAGCTGCTGTGCATGCAGCTATTTGTTCTATCAGTAATTGTGTGGTTTATTATCTGTTTTGGAAGGCAAATAATGCTTAGTATACTGGTCCTGCTGTTTAGCATGTGTGTAGTTTAACAAATGCTGATAGAAGTCATGTTACAGTGAAAATCACAAGTTGTCAGTCATTTGCTACTGATTGTTTATCAAGCCATTGTGTAGATATGGGAATAAGAGATTGGAAAAGAATGGAATGCCTTATTCAGACATGCCTTATTCAACCTTTACATTTCATGACTCAGTTCCTTATACTTAATTTCATTGATTATATTTTCATGATTTTCCATTCTATAAGAGTACTTTCATAAAATGTATATATTCTTCAGTGTGAACCATGGAATATTATGAAAATACAATGGCACTGTGATTCCCCTTAAGATGTTCTCTGATCTAAGAAAAAATGACTGACACCCCTCAGCATTTCACACATCTCAGGCTGCAGAGACAATAAAGGTCGGAATAGTAACAAATATGCTCCCTCCCCTTGTTTTATTTTATTATGTAGCAGACAGGATCCGTTTGGTGGAGTTAGAAGCACTTGTCCTTACAACTGTAGTTACAATGCTTCACCAGTTGGATTTATACATGGTGGTTTTTTCCTCACTAAATTGGTGTTGGACAGAACTCCTCTTGTCAGTGTCTCATTTGCAGTTCTAGTAGTGTTGTAGTAAAGACCACCCAACAGAGGCCAAGTCACAACAACCGAGATAGGACCAAGACTTTGAGGAGTTGAGACCAAGTCCAGACCAAGACCAAGACCAAGACCAGTGCAACCATACTAGATGACACAAAATAAAATATGGAACATGATCATATAGGCACTTCTAAAATTGATCTAAAAGATCCACATTCTCATAAAAACACCCACATAGAAATGCAGAGAGCTGAAAACAACCTAACCATCTTTATTCAACACTCTATTTCCATGTTTTACCATCAACCTAACACCATTTTTTTTATCCTTCATATTTGAGCTGAATTAGAATTCAAAATTAGCACTCTTAAAGCAACGTGCCATGTGCCTATGGCCATGCTCAGTCTCCACTATCACATCTTTAGGCTAGTTCTTGCATGCAGCTCACATTAGCTAACATTGACATTACTTACACATTGATTCATGTGGCTTTTGTCATTGTTCACAACAAAAATGTAACTTAGGAACAAGTTCTCACCACATGCCTTATCCCCTCTATCTCTCAAAGTTAACACACTAGCAACTTCCCTTAATATATTAGCTAAATTGGGTAACTTACAGTGCACCTACAGTAGATAGGTAGCAAATAGCTCCTAAGCCAGTGAAACTAGTGCCCTGAAACACTTGATTTGTCTTGAAATAAAATCCAGACTCCCCTATGTTTGAGACTCTAACAAGACCACGTAGAATTGTGGTTCATTCCGAGAAGACACCGAGATCTCAGAGAGGTCGACAACTTCAAAATAGACCGCTCTCGAGTGCTAGCACCTGTTAGCAGCATCAGTAGCTGACACAGACAGGTGTTTCAGCTGTGTAAATCCACAGCTGTGCAGGCTAGTAGCAGTGAGTTGGTGAAGTGACTATAGCCTAAAATGTATTGCTGGCTAGCAAGCTAATATTAGCTTTGATCGCTATTAAAGATAAGGACCTAAGACTGAAAGTTCAAAGCTTGTTTCACTCCTGTAAAGGGCACTGTTTCAATACTGTGTCAGAGCTTGTTTCAAATGTAGAATATCATGTCACTGATGTTGTCTGAAGCATCAAATGTTACTGGTGCTTCAGAAAGCGATTCATTCAGTTTGACAGTTTTGCAGTTTTTTTTTACAGCTAAACTCTGTGATCTGCACATTAGTGGGACAAGAAAAGATAATAGATAAACATGATGACTGAAACTTTTATCAGTGGCATGTATTGGTACTTCTGATCTAGTCTTGAAGGGATGCTATAAGTTTTAAAAACCACCAGATGTCACTGTGCTTGGTCAGTATTCGTCTAATATTCAATTCAGAGTACTGAAGACCGCATTTACTTGGCACTGATGGAGATCCTTGATTTGCTTCGATTAGAGCAGCACAGATTTTTAAAGATAAAAATATCAGACAATTTTGACCTGAACATGTGTATTATGTTGTATTATGGTTTTCACAATGACAAAGACAGTTGCATAACAATTAAATACAAAATTGGACGTAGGTTCTCATTGTGTTATCTTAAACAGCTTGAACAATAGTGCATGTAGCTGCCATAAATGGGAAAAAATCTCCCTGGGAGACCATGCCCCTGGACACCCTAGGTATGGGCTAACCCGCAAATATTTATTACATCTGCCTCCACCCCTGGTTGTGTGGTGGGGAAGTAATGGCCCAGCTAACAGTACATAAAAAATGCACTGTATGAGCATGCGTCGGCTGCTTTGATTTATTAAAATAGCGATTGTACAATTATAGTCTTACAGTGTCTCTAGGGCAACACACCAGAGCAGGGTAAGATACAGACCAACTGTTTTAACTTCTCATTTGATTTAGATTGAGGAAGGCTGGAGGCAACACAGCTGGTAAAATGATGCCAATGCCAAGATGATGCCAGGGAAAAGAAGAGCCTTACTGATGTCTTACTTGCTCGTCCTGGCAGCAAGTCCATTAGATTAACACCATTTATGATCACAGTCTGACCTCAGATACTTACAAGCTGCTGACCATATGTGACCATACCGATTAATGTTATAATAAAGACATAACACATATATGATAGTACTTCTGGAGAAAGTGACACAGTCACAATCCACTCATCACTCACTTAAATATACTGTGATCTAATCAAGTGTCTGAAATGCTGACGGCCATTGAAGACAAAACAAGGCACTATGGTTGTTTTGATAACATTACCCTGGCAACAATATCTAAGAGGTCACGGGCATTAAAAACAGAGTTTACCTTGTCAACATGTTCATTTCACTGGAGTGGGTGTTGTTCTGAAAGCCATTAAGGATTTGTCAATTTAAAAGTCATCTAAACCATCAGCAGCTCACAGAGATCTGCAAGACACCAAGTATGACTATAAACATAAGATCCAGAAATGATCCCAAACCCTGATCCAAGCACAGCATCCCCTTGTCAAACAGTAGCTCCTGCCAATATGGACGTGTGTTCCATCTTCTCCTCAGAGGGCATGGAGACAGCCCAGTGAGATCATCGTTCCCTGCAAAGTTGGGAAGAAGTTATAATAATTTTAACAGATCCCAGCTGAGCAGAGAGTGGAGTAGGTGTATAATTTTGGACAGAGTCTGGCACTCTCTCTGTCTGCCTTTGTGTCCAGCTCCCTCGGGGAACAGAAGAGTGCATTTTCTGCCCAAATACTCCAGCTAAAGAGGCTAAAGCTCACATGGATCTTGGTGTCTGTTACAGTGGCAAGCTGCTCTGCTGTGTTGCCAACTGAGAGCTGATCTTAGGGATCTCACAGACACATCCACTTGTACAAATGCTTTATCATCATATCCATCTGGTGGTCACACTGTCATTAGTTGATGCTGTTCCAGGGATTTTGCTTTACCAACAAAATGACAGTAATGTTTCAATAATATTTATTCTCACTTTGTTGTTTGCTTGGTAAACCGCACAGGGTAAGCATGCTTTGTGCATCACTTACAATACATGAAAAATTACGTGGGAAGCTCCAACATCTGTTTTCAGGTATAGTGGATGGACATCCTTCACTTGTCACCACTTGGGACTCCTGTCAGTGAGTCTTAGTCAGTTTGTGCATTTAGACCATTTTTGAGCCTCACTGGCTCACATGGAGCTTATTGCCAGATTAGCTCTGTCATAGAATGCACAATCTGTCACCACTCACAGTTGACATATCTGGGTGTGTGTTAACGCATGTTTAAATTTTCGTATTTATATTATTGAGAGTAAATTATCTTCATAAGGAGAGAAAGATGTGGCACACACTTCATTGTCAGGATGTTAAAGTCCAGCATGACATTTGGGCCGAGCCTCTCTAGACTCAAAGGGGTTTGTTTGTAGTTGTCTAATGACAGTGTGAGCAGGGTAATGAACTAATTATTAACAAGGAGATGCATGCAGACTACAGTGTTTAACATTTTGAGAGGCTTGGATCAGGTCCTTATGCCAACCCCAATTACATAACTGTGGAGGATTGTGGGTACATGCACAAGTCCAGTGCAACAACTACAGTATGTAGTATGGGCCTTGTAGGTCTAAGTTACGGTAAGGTATGCTGCAATAAGGTTTTGTGATTGTCAGTTGTCTTCGAAGGTCCTCAGCACTATAGGAATTCAAATTTGTGTGCTTTTGTTTTTATATGTACGTGTGTGAATGTGATCCTTAAGGGAAGAAAAGAATCACAAGAATGACTTTTTGATGTTGATATTAATCCAGATACAATCTCTCTCCATCAAATTCAGAGCTTTCTTCCCCTCTCCTTCTCTCTGAACACTCAATGGATGTGGTTTGTAATCTGTCTCGGGGGAAACCGCAGGAGTTTGCTCAAACCCCATCTGTTTAGCTAGCGAGTAAACCTGATGAATGAGATTCTCTAGTGTCTCATGCCTACTGAGCTAAGCCGAGGAAATAACAGAAGGAGTTGTAGGGTGAGTTAGAGTGCATGTCTGTGAGTGCCTTTATTAGTCTGTATGTGGCTGTGCAATTCCTGTAAAGGTGATGGGGGTTTTACACACTTTCTCATACCACATCAATCTTGCCGTTCGGCTAAACACAATGTACAAACAATGGCTGTGAAAAGGTTGTTTTCACGAAATAAGTGATCATCTCAATCAGTTTTGGTAAGGCACTTCTATCAGTTGAACTCTCAATTGTCCCTCTGTTTATTGATTGATTAGATTCAAATGTCAGAAACTTGAAATAGTAAACAAGGCTTTTCATTCCTATTATGTTAAGAATATGCCAAAATGAAGGAAATTCTTAAAACTCAGTCAGTTTGTACCGGTTGAAATGATCTCCTTAATTGCAGAATCTTCAGATAGGTCAACATTCAACAAGATCCTATACCCTTGGCTGGCAGTCGTCCTCTGATCCCTCATATTGATGGCTTTGATAGAAAGACTTCAGTTAAACATCAGCACAAGACATCATGGGACCTCACCATGGGAGCAGCACTCATACTGTAATTCTCAACTTTCACTGCCTTCAACCGCACATTGATTTTACTGTCCTATAGTAGGTATTGTCCACTGACACCCTTGTTTTATATTGCAGTATTGGCAGACAGGAGCCTTATATCTCCCAAATGCCAACTTTTCCAAAAGTAATAAAACAGACTTGTCTTTAGCTAAAAACATGGTCAAATTTGATTTTATGCAGCTGGTTTTGAAAGGGCTTTTGAAAGTCCAGGATTCAAAGAAATTTTTCAGACTATCCCATGCATTCACATCACGGGCACCTTGTTTATGAGATCAGTCTCAACTGCCTAAAATTTGTCAGTTTAGAAAGTGCGAGATTCTCTAATTGCATCTATGTCTTGGCCTGCCATACCATATTGAACAACTAAATCATGCATCACTTAGTTGGCATCGCCATTCAACATTCGATGTGTTTGTGTTTTGAATAATCAACACAGTTTATATTTGAGTTTCTAAATGTCTGGGAGTCTGGCAATTTGGGGTTTGGTACCTATAACAAAATCAAAGAGTGCATTACTTCAAAGTAGTATTACTTCAAATGGACAGGGAAAAAAAACAAAAGTAGAAAATTTACTTTTCTGTCTTTCAAATAGTGTGGCTATCGTTCATATTAACTTAGAAAGATCATCATGTCATTATGGAAACAATCAAAAATGAACTCACTGCACAAGTTTTTATATTTCAGCCCATTAACTTGTTTTCTTAATGTCATTCATACATACATTCTTAAACCAACCAGTCACAATCGGAAAGCTTCTGTTCTGTACTAACCAAAGGACTGTAGCAAACGCAGTTCTCTGGCATTACAAAGCTCAGAACGTAACAGTTAAGAAGTTTAATTACAAGTTTTATTATTGTCGTGCCCTTTTCCTTGAATGCATTCTTGCATAATGCATGCATTGTGGGTATATTGTGCCACAAAATTTCCTAGGAGGACCGAGTGGTCATTCATTCAGTGTGTTGAAAATTGTGTTGTAATACTTGAGCAGATGGGATGGATGAGTAAGGGGTAGGGTTGGTGCAGGTTTTGGGTGTGGGTATGGGAAATTAGTAACTGGTATTCTCCAAGGCCTACCAGGCTTTGGGTGCAACACCAACACTGCCTGTGACCCGGCCAGAGACAAGCATGAAGAGGCGAATGTCATCATGGGATCTGTGTTGTGAGTTGTTTCTGGGCTTCCAGCTGGCGAGGGAGCTTTGTGTACATGGGTATGTGCTTGTGTGTGTGTGTGTGTGTGTGTGTGAGGGAGTGTGACAAGGCAGTGTTATTAATAGCACAATACTGTGTGATAAGCCATTTGCCTCATACACATATAGTACATGCACATACACATACGCACACACACACACACACATGCACACACAAACAAACACACAACACCACACACCCACACCCACACACACACACACACACACACAAGCACACACACACTAGTTTTCTCCGCCAACACATTCACACAAGCTACTCACTCGTTCCTCACATGTCTGTAGAGCCACACATGCACCCACAGCCCCCCCTGGGTGACTTTTTGTTTTTATTTTTCACCTGTGTTTTCTCCTCAACCTTCACAGTTATCAAAAGCTATATTGCTTCTGCCCCATTGTCTAGGGCAAAGTGATTTGTCACGATTTGTGTGGACATAGGAATTCTTTTTCCTCTGTGGATGTGCTGTCTAGACAGTGCTTTCTGCTGCGGGAGTGTTCGTACAGCATTTTTTTTTGCAGCCACTCTTTCTGTTTATGAAAGCGGCAGATATTGTACACCCTGGAGGGAACTTAGGGAGCTGTGCAGACTGCACACTGTAAAGAATAAGCACTTTTACATAATATAATCCAACTATTGCCTCATCAGGTATTTGTACAGTTAACAAGTATTTTGTCTTTTTTCTTAACATATAAAACAGAATATGAACACAAAACACACTCGCACACACTCGTCATTCTCATTCATTTACAGGTTTGTTTTACTGAATATAGAAAATATCTAACATTTCCAAATATAGTGCCTTGTGTGTGGTATAATTGTATTTTCCCTAATCAACCTTAACTGGACATGCCTTTTTAGTTACAACACCACTAATGGTTAATTAATGTAATGTCTCAATTATGCCATCATTAATAACGCATTGCACATCAGTCTTAAAGAAGGAGATTTTCATCGCCTTAGCTTAAAAGATGAAAGCATGAAAAACTAATGAAAAGCTAATGGTTTTTTAATGATTATAACAGCAGTATTGAAAGTCAACAGAATGATGAAATACGTAAGCTTTGTGCTGTGATAGGTTAGTTTTCACTCTGTCCAAAAATGCAAACTATATTTGAAAGACATGAACGCCTTTGATACCTCAGTCATCATTATGATGGAAATAATGTAGTTCTTGCATTAAATAACGTTTTACACTTTCCTTCAGGCATTTATGAGATAGTTATTTCTTTTCGTTTGTCTAAAGTTTTATGAAATATTACACAATGAATTCATGTGGTTTTTTTGTATGGATTTATGACAATTTAGTTTTTCTAACAAAAGCTGCTGCATATTCATTGAAAAAGAGGCAGAAGACTTTGCTTCCTTTGATTGGGAACATTCAGTCATCTCCTAGTCACAGACGTGGAAAAAAGTTTTAGTTTTACCAACAAAAGTAAAGTAAGTTAAAAAAAAATAATAACCTATTATTCAATCTTTAGTTCTAATTTTAAAAAACCAAATGTTGCACATCCTAGCTCCTAGGAGAGGAGAGGTTGGTAAGTGATCAGGATACATTCCTAAAAATGCTCCACAACATCCTCTTAAAGCTGAGTCCAAAACTGCGAGTAGGCAACGCAAGCCCTATGCTGTAATTATGCTTAGTGAGTTAGACTGTATGTCCTACAGGGACTGGATCCAGCTTAGCACAAATATGTTCCTCTGTCTAACTCTCTCTGGTTGTTGATTGGCTCTGTGAAACTCTGATGACTTCAAGCCACTGCAGGTCTTATCTGATCTGATCTAATGTCTCTTTCTCTTTTTCCATCTCTCACATCTACTGTCTGCTGGGGCGCAGTGATGTGTGATCGTATGTGTGTGTGTTTGTGAGTGTGTGTGTGTATGTGTGTGTGCATGCAGGAGAGTTTGATACCCAGCTGCAATGGAATCAATAGCCGTCTCTGCATGACAGCACAGTACAATAGAGGTTAAGTGAATTAACACAGCACTTTGTTTCTGCCGCTCACATCTCTATTAGAATGCTCTCATAGATTAATCAATCCCTGGCTATTGTGTTTTTTCACAAATTCCTGTGCTTAACAAAACCTTTAAATGTTGTATCATCTAAGCTTTGGTGCACTTACTTCACCTAAACCTTCTAAGGTTTGCATTCAATAACTATTGCTCTGGATTGTAATTGATAAAAAAGTCTACTTTTTAAATAACTATTCACAAGCTGAAGACTTTAAAGAGGTTACAAAGTAACTATTTTTCTCTATCATGGAGAATGGAGGCTGTTTTATATTGGAATCCATTGTAACTGCTTGAGTCACGGGGTTGCAGTGGTTAGCACTGTCGCCTCACAGCAAGAAGGTCATGGGTTCAAACCGCGGTTGCCCCGGCCTTTCTGTGTGGAGTTTGCATGTTCTCCCCGTGTCCACGTGGGTTCTCTCCGGGTGCTCTGGCTTCCTCCCACCATCCAAAGACATGCAGGCTACGTTAAGTGGTGTCTCTAAAATTGTCCTTAGGTGTGGATGTGAGTGGTTGTCTGTCTATGTGTGGCCCTGTGATGGACTGGTGACCTGTCCAGGGTGTACACCTGGGATAGGCTAAACCTAACCAATTTATGATGTTTACACAACGTAACCATGTGCAGTTTCAAAATGGCGACGTTTTGCAACGTTAACGAGTACTTTTATTTTGAAAGTCTATCTAAATTGGAAGTAAGAGTGTGTTGTAAATTCAAGTTGATTGCAGCCTCCATTGTCTGTGAAGAAGCAAGTGTTTTGCTGCCACCTTTAATCTGTTGTTGCCTTCTACATGGGGGTAAAGATTTTTGAATCAAAAACTGATATTGACAGACTATTGCTGTTTTCACTTAGAAGTGGCAATAACTACGGAAAGAATGTCCGCCAGTGTGCCACATTTGCTCATTCATACTGAATGAAATATTGCTGCATAATCCCACAGCTGTGTGTGCTTTCACGTAGCAATCCAGTTTCTGGGTTAGACCTTGAAAAAAAAACTGTGACTTGTAACACAACAGCATTGCAATGCCTTACCTGTGCCAGTATGCCGGCTGTGGCTTTTCAGAGACATTTTTTCGCATCTGTTGATAGCAACATTTTCTGCTCAAAGGTAGATCAAATGTGACGCCCATTTCATCAATAATCCTGGAAAATAAGGCAGTGTGAAAGCACCTTATAATGCTAATTAAAGGAAAAAATGTTTAACCTAAACTGGATCAAAGTTTCAGCAGGACTGAAACATTGTAAATTCACTATTTGCTTTTATATATTCACTTATTTAAACTTTTCTTCCACTGTAGGGCCTGTTTCAAATTGTTTCTGTGCTGGTTTCTTTGTATAAGTGAAAACCCTGGGAGTCCCACATATGAGATGGTGGTTTATGTCAGTGTTAATTTTGTCAGCCATTTTAAAATTTAGTCTTACTCTTAGTCTTGTGTCAAATGTCCTTGTTAGTTTTTGTCATATTTAGTCCACTGTATACTATTTTTAATCAAGTTTTAGTTGACTAAAAGTCTGGGTATTTTAGTCTGATTTTAATCAAAAGAAAATCAAAAGTATTTTAGTCCAGTTTTAGTCATTGACCATCATTTTAGTCTTTTAATTTTGATTTGCATTTTGGTCAATCTGCTCTAACCAAAATAGAGATATGATTTGAATGTTAGCTATGTTCTCATTTTTATTGCAAAGGAGACATAAACTGATCTCAGTTCCCAAGTTCATAGCGTTTTTTTCCAAAAATCTTATCTTAATGCACATTGTTTGCCATCCGATATACAGTAATTAGGCTCCCTGTTTTTATTGTCTGCCTCACTGTATTTGAAATGGGTACAAATATCTAAGCACCTCTTTCTCCCGAGCCCTAGCATGCTGTGTTCATCACCAGAAGAAAGAGATATTTTATTAACGTTTTTATTTTATGAATTACATTTTTAGTGCCTCCATTTTTCGTCAACACTAATTGTATGTTAATATAGTCACAGTCAGCGGGACATTGTCGTCTTCTAATCTTCATCTCGTTTCAGTCGGGGGAAAAGAGGTTGTTGACAAATATATTTCGTTTAGTTTCGCCTGACGAAAGTTACACTAGTTTATAACAATTGTTGAACCATAAAGAAGATCTAGTCTGCTGCAGAAGCTCTGGAGAGTGTCTGCTCATTTTTATTGCATTGTGCTTTCAGAGCAGATGCTGGCTGACATGATCTACAATAACACTAATAAGAGAGTTAGACAAATGGAGACTGATTGGATTTTCTGTCTGTCTCACAGGGATTTAAGCAGCCGTTCAAAGACTTTTGAAAAAATATGCTAATTTACAAAGGAGACTATAGTTATAGTTGTCACTAAACACACACAGGCAGCTACAGACAAGCTTGTGTCTTTTTTGTTGCTTAACCTTTGCTGTTTTCCATGTCAAGTGATGCAGCTTTGTGATTGATGCAGCTTTAGATTTTTACTTCTAAATGCCACACCTTTCCCCAGATACAATGAATAGCTAACCTTTCTGCTAGAGTTATTATTCATAATGATTCAGGATTATTGACACTCATTAGTGTGTCCTGCTAATGTGTGACTGTTTGTTTTCTTCAGATTGGAGAGGAGGAACAGTGGCGGTTGTGGGCGGCGTTAAAAGTAAATTCTAAACCCTCCCAACATCTCTACACTTATATACCCTTCATGGCTGACTACTCCGTCTGCTCAAATTAGTGGCAGCTCAGTGATAAAGGACAAATCCAAAAAAAATGCACACCTCAATGTATATGTACCACATCTGTTTGTTTGAGTTGAGCCTATTTAGGAAGTGTCCCAAACCCTGTACTGCCAATGCCACAGTAGAAGTCCTGCATTTGAATTTCATAAAAGGAAAACATGCAGTCAAATCTATTGTAATGAATTGTAAACCATGTTGTAGTGACAACAACATATTTGCACTTTTTGTAGGGAAAGAAAAAAATTATTTTAAAAATGCAGCCTGGATGTTAAAATTAAGTACCGCACTTGCACAAACAGACAATTATGCACACTCCATACTCAGATATAATACACACATGTAGATAAACAGTCAAACATAAAGTGTGCACACAAGTATACAATTCATGCAGACACTTTGACTATAGTGAACTGTGATACAATTTGTATTGAAGTGCATCTTGTTTGTATCTGTAAATATGTGTGTGATCATCAGAGCTCATGGCTCCTTGTATTTATGCATGTGTACTGTACTCTGTGTGAATGTGTGTCAAAACAACAGCCTGGGTCATTGCATGACTGCAGCCATATCTTGGGATTGTTTAGTAAACCTCAGAGGGACAGTTTGGTGTAATCCTTAGTAATGATAGAGTCATGTGGGGACTAAGGTGCCACAGTCAGTGGACTGGTGACAAACCTCACTCCTCCTCAACCCAAGCCCTGCAGCCCATCCATTCCCCCAAGAATACAGCCTGCCTGTCGCCTGTTTGCCAGCTCTCTGGCATGTACAGCTGGGGAATTCACTTCCACCTGTTCTGCTCTGTGTGCGATAGGTTGACCTTGCCAAAACATACCCATGTGCTTGGCAACAATGCTGAGTTTCTGTATACTGTAAACATCCAGAGCCTAAAACAAACACTCAACAGAGCACAACAGAGTGAAGCTCGCCATGGTAAAATATAAAGTTTAAAGGTGTTATATGTAGTTTTTTTAATGAAATCCCTTATAAATTAATACATTTTTTATTTCCTATTTTGTAACCTCACATAAAAATGAAACTTTGTGAAAGAATCGGGTCAGGTTTTAGCCTGCAAAAAATGATGTACAAAGCAAATGTGCACGATCTGTTTATACTAACCTGTAGTGATGCAAGGCAGGGGCAGCCATCTACATTAGCTATTTTGTATCGTAACATTCAATTTCGAGTTACTGTTGTTTTAACGATACTCATGTACACATCTTCTTCGCTGGGTCTCAGTCACTGTAACTGGTGTGACCCACAAAATATACATTAATGTAACATAGCGGGGCAGGACAACAACACACAGTGGAAGACCCATTCAGTAAGTTACAGTAACATTACTTACTACAATCTGCCATACTTAAATGTGGCAACAATCTAATTTATAATCAGTCTAGCTCACTAATTATCCCATAAATCTTAGCGATATTGATGTTGCTGAGCGTCTCTGGTGAAAGATAGACAAATGAGACATATTATGTCGGCTAAATATAGTCAATGTAGCGTTAGCATGCAATGAGCATGGATTAGTTCAAAGTCACTATGATAAAAATATTACTATAACATTGCAGTGTAAGTTACCTGAATGTCTAGCATTGTGTGCGATACCGTCTAATGTTATGTCTGTTTTGGCCGGAGTTCAAGCATGCGCACAAAAACATAATCACATCATGGACACTCATTCTCAGGGTAGCGATAGATCGCTCAAGAGAAGACCTGCTGTCGACCAACATCATTTAAAAAGAAGAGGCTCAGATGTTGTCACAGATGAACGGCAAGCCTATGGACAGGCCCTAACAGATGACGTGGACAATTAAAGACAACCACTTCACAAAATGTAGCCTATTAAAAGACATTTTTAAGTAATTGAATAGGAATACTGCTGGCACTAACTGCCTTCACTTTTCCAGCAGTTGCGGAAACAACAGACTTAACGGACACACTGTGACCTACACTGCACATGTTCTGCCAGACTGACGAAGTTACTTACTTAGTAACTTTAATATTTTCCTCTGCTAACTTTCACCGTCACGTTCTCCCCGCTCTGCTGCTGAGAATGAATGTCCATGATGTATGTTGTCTTCAGAAACTCTCTCCAACTCAGCATACAGCTGAAGGCTGCCAATGGCATGGATGCCAGAGGAGCAATGTATCAAATATTTTTTTTAGTTAATAAAAAATTATTGATATCATCAGTTTGCCATTTTGTGATCATAATGAAGAATCCAGGCTAGTCAAATTCCCTAAGACATGACAGCTGCTACATTGATTAGTCAATGTACTGTGACTTTATTCCCGTAGAAAAAAAGTAGTATTATTGAATGAAAATAAAAGGCAGCAAATATTAACACAATAGGATATATGTTGGATAAATGCCCATCAAGTGGATTCATCAGGAGAAACACCTTGCATTTTAAATTACATTAAACATTAGTTGAATTAACCCTTAATTAAACGTGTCAACAGAAGGTTAATATTATAAGGGTCGCACAGGCCCTTTGAACATTTTGTTTGTTGACATATTGTTGTAGATTACATTGCATTATCCTTCTATGCTTGCCCTAGTTTTTCATAGCTTTGACTATAGTAGATTGTTTGCAGAAAAATACTTTTAGTTAATGTATATTAAATTCAGTGTTGTAAAATACATCCACAGTGAGCTAGAAGTCAAAGTTGAGATTTTCATTTGCCACTTTGGAAAAGTAAATCAGAGTTGTAAAAGATGATTATGGCATGGTCCCACATGTTGTATTTGTCACAGTCAAACTAGTAATCAGTGGTGTTGAAGAAGCTCTCGATGTTGATAGATAGGCTGAGAGAGCTGGGCTTATATTAATACCAATATCGTCAGACGAAGTTCCTTGGGGCCTAAAACACTATCTGTGTGGCTAGATGTGGCTTCTCCAGAAACCTCAAAGCAAGATAAAGACAACAAATCTCTCACTTTCCTTTGGCAACTTCTCAATCTCACTCCTCAAAGGCATCTTTTATTTATTCTTTTGGGTGGGCACACTGAGAAAACAACTCCTGAGAGATTTCCAAAATACTTTTGTCAGGTTTTTGTTTTTTGTCTTGTGAAGGCATTATTAATATTCATGTCATCTCTTTGGGCCTGTCACATTTTGCCATATCAGCTGCTTGGATAGACACTGTTTCTGATGTCCATGGATTTGGAAGAGGCTTTTTTTTCCTCTTGATGTTTCTTGACAGTTTATTTTCAGGAACCACTGACTGTAGAGAAATTGTGGGCCTATTGAAGCTTATTGTGGGCCTAATGAAGATGCAAACCTAAATGCTAATTCATAACTAAAGATCATCTTGAATAATGAATGACTTAGCGCAAGTAACCTGATTTTGATTCTGATGTGTGCCCACTGTATCCATGTTTGAAAGACCTTAAAATGCAGTGTAGATACTTGACCTGAGGTCTACTGTCATTACTAACTGGACGTTTTTTGTAATCATTTTTAACACAAAATTTAAGGTTTCTGACTAGTCTCCCATTGCTTTGAAGTTAAAAGCACTACATCTCCACTTCACTTGATTTATTGGTATATTGATATTTGTTTGTACTTGTATGTATTGATCAAAGCATTTATTTGTGTATATATTCTTTCCACTGGGATGCATTTATTTTTAGACACAAAGTATCACACTAATTTGATCAAAGCAACAATGGGATTGCAAGATATTCAGATCTTCTAATGGGAGATATGACCTCTGGTGTGTAATCTTCCCAGAATAATACAAGTAAATTTCAAGGTTTACGTATTCTTGTTATTTTCAAACACCTTTTGAGACACACAGAGTAGAAGAGCAATGCAGTGGTTGTACATGGCACTCTAAGTCATTTTTATTTATTAATTGCCATAAAGACAGATTTGGAGCAAGTGAATTGTAGGGGTGGGATAAAACATTGATTCTTAGATGCATCACAAAATCAACGTGGAAGATTCTCAGTCGATTAACAAATGTCAAAAATCAATAATCTAAATGCTAATTGATAACGTAATGTTCACGGAACACAAAAAGCAGAACGCTCTGAAGTGCCTAAGTGCGGTGCCCATACCATCTGCAGCGTTCACATAACAGACCAGTGTTCTCCCTGTATTCCACACATTGCACTGTTGCCGAATGAATGATCTCTGCTACTAAAGTTTTGCATTGTTATTAATATGAAATACTGACTTTCACTCACACACTATGTGAGCACGTAACACCATAGACTTTATGGGTAACACATTTATACAGTGGACAACACTCAACACTGGCTGGCTCCCTGTGTGTATAGCGAGTGAGTAGGTGAGCAAACGAGAGAGAGAGCGCTGCAAAAAGTCAGCGGAGGAAAGCAAAATCTCCCCTGTACAGCATGTTTTTTAGCTGCTATCTTAGTTAACAGTAGCTAAATTAGTTACGAAGGATTGTTAATTAGTTGCATGTCTTTACTACCTAACTACCAGGGATGGGAAGATTGGTTAGAAGCAAAGACTAAACTAGTGACTAGACTGGTGTTTTCAGAGGAGGAGCTGAGCCTAGTAAATTTTGGATGCAAACTAGTCCTTTTAAGTAATTTAGGAGAAATTGTTAGTAATTATCCAGATATCACAGAGGGAAAAAAATGCATAAAGATGCATCGATAATCATTTTATTATCGCATCATAGCCCTCTGAATCTTAACCAAACTTAATTGTGAGGTGGCTAAAGAATCTCACCCCTAGTGAAGTGTGCACCCTAACTATTTTACCCCATTTAACAGGGCTTTGTCCAGATAAGAATGTTGATATTGGATGATCCCTAACTCATGGCGACTACAGCATGGTTCACATTAGGGAATAACTGTGGTGGACAATGTAGCCAGCATTGCTCCCTTGGTTCTCTAGTGGCTATAATCAACACAGTACTTTAAGATGGTAACAAACGCAAAAGAAATGATAAATATAATTGGACATGGCTTCAAGATTGTCCTCCACTATAGCAAACCGCCTCAGGCTTAATAGTATAGAGCTGCAGTTGCTTAACATTTCCTCAGTCTGTAATTGTACAGTGATTCCCCAAGTGTTTCCCCAGCTGCAGAGGATCATCCTCTGCCATAAATACCATCATCCCTTGTCTGCCTTTGTGTTGTAAGCTTTTAGACCACCTTTTCTGTCTCATTCATTCATTGTAATAGACTTATTTCAACTTCCTTCACTCCTCCTTTATCTCTTGTCCCTCCTCTCTCCCTTTCTCCCACTATATTCTCCTCTCTTGTCACGTCTGTTCTCTCACTTGCTACTTTCTCCTACCTTTTACCATCTCTTTCTCTTACTCCATTCTTTATTTAATCTGTCTCCCTCCCGTTTCTCTCAATGCTTTTCTTCTTCTCTATCCCTTTGTCACCCTCTTCCATTTTCTTCTCTATAACTTTTCTCCTCATTCCTCCTTCCTGTTGGTTTGAATTTATCCTCTCCTCTAATTTACCTATTTGTCATTCTGCCTTGTTCCCATCCTCCTTCCCTTTCCACTTTCTCTTTTTTTCTCCTGGCCTTTCTCCCATTCCCCCTTTTCTTTTCTGTCCCTTTTCCCTCTCTTGTAATAAAGTCTCTTTCCCTTCCCTCTCTTCAGCTCTCTCTCTCCTTTTCTCTCCCTTTCTCTATCTCCGCACCTGCCTCACTCACCCTTCCTCTCTGAAAGAATGTGATAACACCTAACGTTGCCCGGCGCTGCTCAGTCAGCCAGGGTTATCTTGTTGTTCTCCCCTTATCACTGTAATATGACACCACCTCTTATTCCTACAACAACCGCCGCATCAACTCAAACGGCTGCTTTTCTAAGCCATGTATTTCATGAGACTGGAATAATTGTTTAGGACCCTGTGAAATTTGCTTTCAGAGAGTGAGAGCCATGTATTGAGGCACCACTTGCAACATTGCTATTTCAAACAGCAAGAGTGTCATGGTTGATTTCATTAGTGTAATTTTTTATGTATGCCTGCCTTTGGCGGTTGGCTTAGACACCCTGACAGAGACTGAGAGATGAATTGATTAATCTTAAAAGTAAGTTGCTGGGCTTAATATAACTCTGTCTGGTATATCCAGTACTTTTTAAAATAATTTTACCATAGACTTTGTACAGCCTAAAATATGGAACCTGGAGAAACCATTAAGATTTAAGAAGAGATTTAAGAAGATTGTGGTTGAAGATTGTGGTTAGATGTTGAGTGTGTAAAGTGGCTTGAGATCTTCTTAAAGGTTCAGTGTGTAATATTTTTGAGGATCTATTGACAGAAATGCAATATAAGATCCTTAACTATGTGTTCAGTGGTGTGTAAAGACCTTACACGATAAACCATTATGTTTTTATTACCTTAGAATGAGCCATTTATATCATTTTTTGACTGGCTACTCTCTGCTGTCTCAAAAGAGACACCTTTTGTGCTGTGTCAGCCACCGTAGCTGTGCTACGTTTTTGAAAATGTTTGAAAGTTTAGGGGACAGTGGTAGATTGGATGGATGGTTGCAATTCACAACCCTCACCACTAGATGCCACTAAATCTAACACACTGGACCTTTAAAATAAATAAATAAAAAATATATAATTTTTAAAAAAGCAACATTTTTTGGATAATGTTCTCATTGGTGTTAGTTTGGTTGAGATGAGTTGACTGTGAAGGCAATAGCATATGATTCTCATAAGTTCCATCAAACAAGTTCATAAGTTCCATTACAACCCTCATTCACTGTGAATGCAGATGTGGCGATCCTGGAAGAGGCCTGGAAAAAATGAAGGTCAACTGGTTCTACTTAGCAATTTTGGACATGTCAGAGCATGACGGAGTGATAGCTGCTTAAAGCTAGGCAACACTGAAAAAACTAGCAAGAGAAAGCTAGATTTTTATAAGTATCCAACTGAAAAAGCCCCACACCCCCCCATCAGGTCTCCCTCCAAAGCTGCCCCTCAAAATACCTTTCATGCACAGTGACTGCACGCAGGTAGGCAAGTAGGCAGGTAGGCTAGCCAGTCATTTCATTCGAACGAAAGGAAAAGATTGGCCATGCTTATTACATTCCTGCCATAACCACAGATACCGTTTTTGTAATCTTTGTGTCAGAGCATTTGATTTATTGATTGCTGTCGGGATTTAAAGAGGATTTCAACAAATCTGTATGGAAACACCTAAATTTGCATTTTTTCCCCACTCATTATTTCAGGATTTTACTTTTGTTTGTTTATTTTGTTGTAGTTTAATCAAAACTTTTCTGGTATTTGGTCAATGGAATCTAGAACATTATACGCTTCACAAACTTAAGATTTGTTGTGGGGTGATTGTACTGCATTGGCTTATACAGGTGTATCTAAAGCTACTAACGACATCATTGTCTTAATAACTAAGGCCATCAGTACAATTGTATTATTCATCTTGATTTTTTCCCCCCATGAATACCAGTACTGGAAAGCAGGCAATGTTCCCCCTTTCAACATACTGTGTGTTTTATTGAGACTCTAACAATAGTCTTGATTATGATTGTAGATGTGACTGTTCACCTGCCTGGATGTGCCTCTGACTTGTGTGTGAGCCAGTGTGTACATGTTCATAATATTCGCATCAAGCACTCTGGATGATTTATTTGCCTGTTTGAGGTCTGTCAGCAAGGGGAGCAGTCACAAGGCATTTGGTTATAGCCTCCTAAATCTCAGGGGAGCGTATTGACTGCCTATAGTGAGCTAATTATTGATGCTAACTGCCTGTAATGCTGCCAGTGTTTATAGGATTACTTCCGCTACACAGATAAACCTCTCAACCCCTGCTACCTTGTCACTTTCAAACAATGTAGGCTCATGTAGCGACATGCAGTACATATGAAAGATGAAAGATGAGACAAATGCTGTCATAGTATGTTTTTATTTAGTAAAAGTCAAACTCACAATGTCCACATACTCCTCAAAACCACGTACCACATGTTTGCACATAAGCCACAGATTAAAAAGGTCATTTTGAATTTAAAACTAATAATTAAACTAACTTAAACTAATAATAATAAAAACAATGTATCATTCTCTACTTGTGCAGAATTTGATGTGCTACTATACAGTCACGCTTAAACATAATTGTATTGCCTTATTTCCTTTCATGTACCAGACCAACACCAAAACACTGCAGCATCAACTACGTAGCATTTTCCACAGAGTGATTTAATGCAATTCCTTATTCTCTATTGGAAAGAGATGGACTGTCCCTTAATTTTTGCAAACACTAGCATAACTGTCTGTGTAAGACAGAGGCTACTCATCATCTTATTCATGTTTTTATTTGTTCGGCATTTTGAATTTGAATGGAGTGAGACGGGACATCTACGGAGCCCTATCTCTCTCCCTCTTCAGCTGCCCTGTCTACACATGCACACACGCGCACACACTGCTCATTTCACACTCAGATACCCCGGGTGTTGTTAATAGAGGTCACATTGAAATGGGGCTCCAGTGGGGGCTTTTACCCACTCTTTACAGCTCCCCTTGATGATGATAACCCCCCCTGCCTCCCACACACACACACACACACACACTCACACACACAACGAGAGACAGCAGAGGGTGACTGAGTTTTCCTTTTAGTATTTGACTATGTTCTATGGGGCTGTGTTAGTCTGTGTCTTCAAAAGCATTTGTTGATCGTGCACACCTTTTGCAAACAAGTATAACTTATCTTGATGATCCCATGATCAATGTTCAACTGTATATTTCCTTTCTCTCTCTTCTATCTGTCTCTCCCTCCCACTACCATCAGTGATATACCAGACTGATCTGTTGGCCCAGCAACATGTTAGACCACCCCTCCATTTGACACCATTGACAAATAGATTGCCGGCCGGTGAGTCCGGCCTGTGACCCTGTCATTCCTTAGCTAGACTGATTGGATTCCATTTGTCCCCGCAGAGGAAAGGCAGCGATTACAAACAGATAAACAGAGTGGGACTGCATGGCGCTTGGCCAGCACTGACTGCCTGAATCCCCTGTGACAGGAGAGGAGATTGAGAGTGTGTGAAAGTGGTAGGTTTGAAAACAGGGAGTTTCAAGGCCAGGTTGTTTACTGCGGCAGTGCGGCAAGGATGATGGAGGTAGCAGCGGGCATTATGTGACTGTGAGTTTTTAGAGTTTGTTTGAAATTCCAGATTGTCTTCAGCAACTCTCAGATCTAGCAGTTGAACAACTCCAATCCTTCAAAAGCAACAAAGGTACGAATTTTACTGTATCATAGATACCAGAGCGAACTGAGAAGTGACAATCTGCAGGTTGGATAATGCCATATTGAATGTGGTTAACTGTTCTTTCCATACAAATATTATAGGTGTAGACTAAATCAAAACGTTCTTGGGGAGACTCATCACATCACAACAATGATCATGTAAGTCACAACAGAAACAGGATTGAAACAACATTTAATCCCACATATCTGAAATTGTTGTAAATCAAAGCTTGTATGGTCAGTTATTCTGTGGCTTTCTTTTGTAATGTTTAAAAGCCAATGCAAGTGTCTGAACACAAAGTTAGTCACATTGCAGAGTGAATATTAATTCTGTCAGATCTGTTCAACGTTTGTCATCAGTCTACCAAAAGCTTTCATTTGGAGGCCTTCTTTTTCAGCCATGGTCTGAACACAGCAGCACTTCTGGCCTTGACCTTGTTTTTCTTTTTTCCTTTATGTTACCATCTGTTTCAATTGTAGGATGGATATAGAGTCCCCTGAAATAATCACCCAAACACTGGTCTGTTTTGTTACTTTAGCTAGCTTATGTAGCCTATGTATCTCATTCGGTATTCAATTTCAAGTTCAAGGAAAAGACGGCATAGATAGCATAGTCTTTTTGTGAGTGTGTGGGTAGGGGGAAAGGGATTTTAAATCAGAACATAGTTCTTTCTGCACTGTATTGGCCTATGAATTTGAAACCTTTACATAGTAGTTTAATGTTATATTTTGCTCACTACATAATCTATGTAACATGTTTTTCATTTTGTTTTACATAAGAAGATATAACAAACAGGATGGGCAGGTTAGTGAAGGTTAGTTCTCTTTTGTTTTTGTTGTTTTTAACCGTGGTTTGTTCTGGAATCATTTTGTACCTTCAGCTGCGTACTCATGTCAGGTGGGTTAACGATAAAGAGTAATATCTCATGTGCTGGTGGGGCGAGGACAGGCCCTGTTAGCTTGGCTCTCTGGCAAGTCCCAATGACAAGAGGCTTCACGGGCCATAAACCCAGAGGGATGAGGGAGAGTCGAAAATGGCCGACCGTCTCAATTTTCTGCCAGACTGCTTCTCGCCTTCTCTCATTTTTTTCTGTGCGTGTGTGTGTGTCATTCAGATTATCTTATCCTCTTCTGTAATTCAGATTTTCAGTTCATATTGTCAGTCTCTCTTTCTAGCCCCCTAACCCCCTTACTTACTTTCTCGATTTCTCAACACACATACAAACACTCATACACCACATGACACTGATCCTGACAGGCGCATATTGAAACTCCACCCTGAAGGTTAGCATAAGTGTTTGTAGAGAATGGATTCAGAGTTTGAGTTAAGTGGTGCATGTTACCACACACACACACACACACACACACACACACACACACACACACTATCTTGTGGTTGCTTGTGGTGTATTACTAAGCCAGCCGAGCAGAATGGCAGCTTCATTATGATTGCTGCTGGCATATCAGGTCGCAATTATCAACGCTGGCTTATTCACTCTTTAATTGCCTCATTTAATTTGTTCACATTTGGTGCTGAACAATGTCAACCTGCTGCAGTTGAAAGCGATTTGCTTCAAGGACATGTAACATACACGACCACAAGCCTTCTGTGTGTGTGTGTGTGTGTGTGTGTGTGTGTGTGTGTGTGTGTGTGAGTGTAAACATGTACCTCAGCATGTTCTAGACGCTGCTAAAGTTCACTGTGAGGAGTTCCAAATGTTCATTCTGGCAATCATTTTGAGAGGCTTACCTATTCATTTTTATTGTTGTTCGTGTTTTCTTAGAGACACAATATTTTGATTTAGGTTTTGTGTAATAAACTAAATATTTGCTGAGCAGACTTACACATGTTCAGTGCTTTCTTGCTTTCTCCTCATTAATGTAAAGGCCTTAGTTTTTGGAGCCAAAGTTTTATGATTAAAGAAATAGACTGTGTATTTGAGAAAAAAAAATCTTCCCAGACAATGGAAGTAACTATCGTACTGTTATATTGTTGCAACATATCTTAAAGGTTCACTATTTTTCAAGTCTATCTTAGAGCTACAGTGAGGTGCCCATATGAGCATCGAAACAGGATTTGCTTGCTATAATCATTCCTCCTGTTCGTACTGGCCGTTCAAGAGCCCTTACTAATGCACTTTCAACTTCAGTGTAGACAAAACCACATCAGCTATTTGACTTCAGGTCTTCAATATATTAGTCTACAAGCAATGACTTTTAACTAGTAGAGGTTAGACTTCATATTATTAGAGGGTGTAGTTATATATACAGTTTGAACTTGAGGACAATAATTAAGCCATTTATTTAATATTTTACTACATAAGGGCAGTTTGCCAAAGTACATTAATGCAGAATGCAGAATTTACAATTGGAGTCTTCAATTATGAAAGACTTTCATATGACCATTTAATGTTAGCCAGAGCCCATTCCACAGAGGAGAGCACATACTGTATCGTGAACATTAGCTCTTTGAAGCTCTTTAACAAGAATAAATAGGCCTGTACTGAGTGTGGAACTGAAGTGGTGACTGCATTGTTGACAGATCAAGAACATTGGTGCTACATTGGAATTTCTTCCAAGTTCGCACCTTTGTGCAAAATTGGATATTACTAAAAAAATGAGTTACTACTTAATAATTAGTTACTAATAATTAATAGTTATTACTAATAATTTAATGAAAGATCCCCAAAGTGTACTGTATCAGGGCCAGGTTAGCATGTTCACAAAAGTTTTAATAACGTTAACATTTATTTACAGACTACTGAAATATGGCTGAAATTTACATAGGCCCTTTCTGTGGTAAACACTGACTAACTGCAGTAAAAGTAACACTGTCTTCATTGGATTGTATTTGTGCACATTTGAATATACAGACACACTATTTTATCATTGTCAGTCACATTCACTCATTAAAGGGAGAGTAATGATTCTGCAGAAGTATTGTTGATATACAAATACACCCCTCCCTTCAATGCTCCCACCGCAGCTCTGCCCCCAAATTTCAAATCTCTGAGGTTTCTCCTGTGTTGAAACTCTTCGCCCTTACCTGGTCATACAGTCTTCTCTGTTTATACTCTTCAGACCATTTCCTCGTTGGCTGTTTCTCAGCCATCTCTCCTTCCTCACATTGCTTGGAGTCTAGCACGTTCAAATGTGCCGGTGTGTAGAACTCTACCCCTGCCCCTCTCCCCCCATTATTCCTGTGCAAATGCACTAACTGTTCGTGATTGGCTGTAAGGTTAAACGTGGTGTGGCAAGGTCCACACCACCTTTAACCTTACATTGTTTTGTTTTCCATTTACAAACCCAGGACTGTGTCTGGATTTCATTTCAGACCATACACAAAAAGGATAGCTAGCAAACCATGAGGAAATATTTGCTGAATTTAACAAAAACAAAGTGTATTGGATTACAATCACTTACTATCCCTTCAATGTCTCGATCAAGTTTGTCAGGATATGTAAGCACAACTGCAGAGGTGAAACCAACAAACAATGTTTAAGTGTGTTTTCTGGATGTCCATCAAGACATGCCAACAGTGTATGTGTATTAACAGAGTGTGTCACTCAGCTCTCTGCATGTGTGTTAGTGATTCTCATTGTTTAGTCCAGTGGTGATGTCGGCCTCATTAAGACGGATGAGGAGCGGCCAGTGTCATGGCTGGGTTAGCAGCCCATTGGCAAGCCACGAAGAGAGTCGCCCTGCCACCGAGCTCTCGGCTCTACTACAACGTATCACGTAATTATGTGGTTAACCGTCAAATGAACGGGATAATTTATTCACCTAGGTTACTTATGAGAGAATGGGGGAGGGGGGCAATAGAAATGTTTCTCCTGACCTTTTCAAAAGGTGAGACAAACTATTTGAGTGTCACCTTGTTAATAAGAGCAGCCATGAGACTGGGGTTTGTATTTTGTTCTGATTTTTAGATCATTCTTAATATTAATAAAATGTCTTTTAAAATACCAAAACTGATCTTTTTATTCCCATCCAATCCCATGAGAGAGTTAAAAAAATCCTCTCAATGAATCCCAGAATGACTCTCGTCCCATCCAGTTAGAAAATTCAATCCTATGACCCACAGGGTTCCTGGAAATGTCTGCCTCTTATTTGGATAATAGTTTGTTTGGAAATATATTTATCAATGTAACAACTTAATCAATTTTATGGTTTCAGATATTTCTGATCTGTATTTACTGTAACCCCAGTTAATTGTTCCTTTGGGTATGTTACAGGTAGTTGCATCATTCCAGTTAGCCACTCAGTGACACAGTTTTGTCGTTATAAAATACCCTTTGACTTGGGCGAGAAGTACAGTAAAACTGACTAACTATACATGTGTTTAATCTTTTAACTCCCAGTGTACAAAGAATGACCCTGTCTATAATAGAAACCTTAGCATGCAAGTATACAAGCATTTCAATTTCAATTTTGAATACAGAATTGAATTTTCCCCCATTCCCAGATGGAAGCATGTTATACCTGCATAAAATGTGGCATAATATGGCCTCAAATAAATAATTTAAATATTTTTAAGCTTAAAACATTTTTTGTGTTTAAAAGAATCCTAACAAGAAACATCAAAGGGTTTACAATCTCTTCTAACCTGGATATGCACCTGACTTAAGTTAGGGGTTAAGAAAAAAACATAACAAAACGAAGTAGAGGGCTTTGGACAATCGCTGTTCTCTTACTTAAATCCTTTTGTAATGCCCCAGCTTGGCAAATAAGCTTCCCACAGTGCGCAGAGGATTGACTGAAACAGAAACACACAGCTTCAATGATTCAAGGAGACTTTCTTTTACAAAGTGGGCCAACAATGTGCTGTGAATTCCTTATGAGTGGGAAAGGAGGTGGGGGTGGGGTCTTCCTGTGGGGAAAGGAAGTGAGAGTGGAATACTGATACCAGCACCCAGAACCTCCTCATTAAGAAACACCATATGGTATTGCCACACAGATGCCTGTAAGCCAGTGGTCTGAAGCCTGCAACGGGGTGCACATTTTGTTAACTTTGGAACCACAATGGTAAGGTTTCTCCAAAAATGAGGGGTGTGTATTTTGCTTTTTAAAAATGTTCCAGCTTTTATGCTTTCATGGTAAGTTTAATTACAGATGGTTGGTTGGGGAGAGTGAGGTAGGGTGGAGAGAGAGGCCTCTCTGGAACCACATCCATGTTGAAGTCCGTGTTTTGTCTTTTTTGGAGTGAGGAATTTTTAGATATGTGATCATGGTTCAAGAGTCCTGGGCCATTTCATTGATTCACACTATTCACTAGTGACAGCATTGCTGATTGTAATGAGTGTGAATCCTCTCCTACAACATCTCTCAATATGTAAAACATCAAATTAATTTGGTTGAAGAAACAACAACTATAGTGATTACCTGTTTGCCACTGTACAGTGCTTTACCGGAAAAAGGTCACGATTCTTGCATGTTTCTCTGGGTTTCTGACACTGTCGAATGTAATTGTGAGTAAGATCCTGTGATTCTGCTTCTGTATGATCCAAAGAAGGAACGTAGCCCAGTGTGGCTGAGAGGTTGAAAGAGAATTCTTAACACAATTCATGCCCTTCAGCTATTTTTCCTGTCGGACAGAGATGGGAGAAAAATAATAATATGGTTGGAATTATGTCTACATATCTCTTCTTTTTATGGTTCGACCCAGTGGCTGTCAACTGTGCAACAACTCAGCCCTCTTCTGATAGATAATGAGACTATGGAATAAAAATGTGCGGGGAAAAAAAGCCATTTTCTTTTGGGCATGATCGCAGAGGACGTAACATCCATCTTAGTTGACCAGTGTTGCAGTAGGCTGCATCACTCAGACATGATGGCTTTTGGTGAAGTCTTTGTGGTTCGTTTTGTAACTGTGAAAGTAACATTCACAGTTGTAGAGATCAAAAGCTTATCAAATGGCTTCGGAGAAAACTGGCAGCCCAATTGCTCTTTTCTGCACAGCTTCAGAAAATGATCTTCTATTTTTTGTTTGAGGCCCTATTCATGTGAGCATTTGTGATATAGCATAAAATGGAAAATATGCAGGTAAAATTGTGCATGTAATTCAGCAAGACCTAACTATACCTGGTTTTGTACCAAAATGGCTGTTTCTAAAGATGTTTTTAAAAATGGCAAGCATCTCAGATGTTTAAAAGGCAAGCTGTTAAGTTCATTTCCAGCTCTGTCTTCATTCTGGGATTCCACTAGAGTAGACTTGCATGATTCAGTTTTTAAAAAATCTTTTCTATTTATATTTTACTGGCCCTGTGATGCAGCCCCTCAGTTTATCCTACATCTGAAACAAGTTGTTTAGTTTTTGTTTGTATCTCTTTAAGGCTACCCTTCCTAAAAAACATTTTTTCTGATTGGCGAACTTCACAGAAGCCTGCCAAGGCTTGTAAGCTGCTGTAATATAACTTTTTATACACCCAGTGCTGTGAGCATGCATCGCCTCATTCTCTTGCCAGTGTGCTTGATGGCATATGACAGCTATTGTAACTTACAATAGTAACTAACTGAATTTGATTAATTTACTGTTTATCAGACCACAGATGGGACAAGAATTAGGTTGGAAAAATGGCAGACGTTGCCAAAGTGGTGTTTCTGGGGGGCCGGTGTAGGTACCAGATATGCTCATCCTAGCAGATTTATCGGCCTCACTGATAACTGTACAATAACATAAATTTACAACTGTATTCAATGATTTTGGTTTCTAACGGTCACATTAGCTTAGCTGACTCTGTCGGTACTTGGAGCTTGAGCACCGGGGGAGTGTTGGCGTTGCTTTCACAGGAGCTTTAGACAGCAGGTTGGAGGAGGTTTTCAGGACCAGTCTCTGAGCTTGCAGTCCAGGCATAGTCGCTATTGAGACCTCTTGCTGTAAGGCTGACTCGCTAACGGTAGTCACCATTAGCAGCTTTGCCATGTTTAGTATAGGCATCCGAGGGAAAGCATATGGCCCCTTTAAATGCATAACCTACTGTACATTTTGACAAATTTTCTATTTTAATGATGTGTAATTGTTGGTGGGTCATGGATTTGGGGAATTTCCTGAACCCGCATTGACTTTTACTGCACAATAATAATACAATATATACAAATCCACTATCCTAAGTATCCACAAAAAGGATATTGTAACATGGTAGTTACAATGCATATCACACCATACATAAGTAGGGTATCAGAAGGGTTTTCACGTCTCTGAAAAAGAAAATAATGGATGGTTGATACCAACAGCATGACACCCGCTGGACTCTTCAGGTGCCAGACATTCCAACTGACTCAGGTGGGCAGAGAGTGGGAAGCCAATTGTAATCTCTTTCTGACATTCTGTCTGCCAGCCTGTGTCTCCCTCACAGCAGAATGTAGTGATATTTTGGAGGGTGGTAAGGCAGCTAACTGGCCATGTCTAGTTTCTTGTCTGTCAAGGTTTGTTTACCACACAACAGTAGCGTTACAGTTCAGTACAATCTTCTGTGACTTTTGTTGACTTAATTGAACTGTCTGTTTAATAATCAAAGTATGATGTGTTTATATCAGTACAAGTGCCTTAAGTATTTTAATACTTAACATGGACTATTACTGTATTGCTTTGTGAATTGTACATAGGTTATACTTTGCTGGAGTTCATCAGTGCATGGTGTTAACAGATCAGTGATAAAGCAAAGAGGCCAGTCTAACAAGTTTTGTAACTTGTTATCCTTGCAAGATACCTCACTATGCTGCGTAGTTAATTTAAATTTGAATAGGTTAAACTCTTAATGATACCCATGATAAAGTCATTGCCACTGCAAAGACATAATTTAGCTGTAACTATATATAGTGGCTGTATAACCTAACATTTGTCTCAGCTCATACATAACTGCAGTGATGAAATATGTGGTACTTAAAAAATGAGCAGGTTTCTAATAAATGCAAGGCTGTTTCTAAGGTGTCCTTTTTGTAATGCTGCAGCAGTCTGTGCAGCCTTGCCTCAGGACAAGTCCGATCCTGAAGCCATTACCAACCCACTCATGGATTCCTCAACACCACACCCTCATACGAGGAAAAGACCTAAACAGAGCATTGATTCTGATCATTATTGGTCCCTATCACCCTGCTGCACCCACAGTCACAGACCTGTAGAAAGGTCAGAGAAATTACCTCCCCCTCCACTCTGTCAGAAGGATTTGCCACTTGTGCCTTTATTGATTTATGAATTTGATGAATTTTTCAATATTTCAGCCCATTCTTTTTGCTCAGTATGTTATTCTTCTGGGGGGTTTTTTGGCAGGAGCACCCATTGGGCCCATTTGCATTCCGGTTTGGCTAGGGCACCCACTGTGCAGTTGATGCTTTGAATATGCTCCCAGATGTGCTTATTCCAGCGTAGTGGTTCATTTGAGAAACTTGGTTAATTAGTGTGTCTGTATTTGAGTGGGACTCCTTTGTGTTTTACTCCATCATGTCTGAACACATATCTCTGGATGTGTGAATGCATGATTGTGGATAATATTCCAGTGTGTGTGTGTGTTTGTGTGCATGTGTTGCCTGCATAATTGTGTTGCAAGGAGCTCTCAGCCATCTCCAGCTTTCTGATTGAATTTATGGCAGGATGTTTCCCTGTACCATGAGGCATCAAAGGACAAAGACATTTTTCAACTGTCAGCTTTTGTTTGCTGTGTCTCTGTACTTCTAAATTATGAATCATATATGTACATATACACAAACATCTTTTATGTCATTTCTTCTTTTATGTTAATTGAAAAATTCATTTACTGATGCCAAGCTGTTTTTTTCATTAACCCCAGCCAAATATAGTATAACACAGGATGATACACTATAAAGTTGTCATCTTCAAGATTCTTTTTATTTTTATTATTTTATTTTTATTTTTTGCTGATTTATTTTTTTTCATGATAGATTTTTAGTAGGTGTAGTTTTTAAAACTTCTCTTTTCAGTCTTGGTGGTGTCTGATGCTCATATAAACTACCCAACTCAATTTTCCTCTTATTGCTGGAAATGTATTAATAGATAGCAGGAACACAGATGTTAGTTCACATGGAAATGTTGCCAATACTCACTATAAAAAAATGTTAGTAGTTTTTCACAAACATACAACAAATTCAAATGCTCTCTTTCCAAGCAGACTCAACATTCTGGCGTTAAGCAAAGTGTTTTTAAAGACATGTTGTGGATATCTACTGTGGCATCATGTTTTCCCTCTTCTACCACTCTGTAATTAAAACAAATTCATTGCTTTTGCAAAACATCTGCAGTGAACACATTCCTGAAACATGCAGTTTTATTCTGCATATTTACTGTTCTTTCAAAAAGCCAGTGTCATGGAGCATGCCTACATACATCTTTTACATACCTACATACATCTTTTACCCTCTCCCGCTAAGTTTCAGTGAAGAAAACATTGGTGGGCATTTGTGTGCACAGATGCAGGGTATACTTGCATCCCCAGGAGTTGTCTCAGATCAATAGGTGGCGGACAGGGCAGTCATCGATCAGTTCAGTTCATGGAGGCTAATTTATGCCACTGCTCCGGTGATCCCTCCGCACCAAGGCACCAGGGCGTGAAATTCAAATTATTATTACAGTCAGGCAATTCCATTATCTGGGGGAAGGATATGTCGCTCTGGCACATATTGGCTGTCTTCCTAGTATAAAGGGAAAGAGAGAGGGAATGGGGGCCAAGGCTAGCCCTCTGTGGCCATGGCAGCAGGGGGGAATTATTACCCCACTTTATCATGGTGGCCTCAGTTTCTCCTCATACAGTATCCCCCAGCCCCTTTCAAATGCAATCAGCAGAATTAAAGCAGGTACAAAACAGCCATTTTGTGCCTGGTAATGGTGCTGTAATATGATAGGAAATTAATGTGCGTTGTTATTTTTTTAACTAATAAGCATATATTTGAAATGAATATCTTAAATCTAAATCCAGGCAGAACTATATGGTATAGAACATGCACCATATTGTCATTGCTTGGGAAAGTGTGGGTCCTTGAAGAGTCCCAACACAATAAGTCTGCACGTGATGGATAGAGTGTGTGTCTTTCAATACTTCATACCACTTCTGATGTTTTAGGAAGGACAGACAAATTGTAGCCTACATTAAACAGGCATATGGGTGGTGTAGTTTGCCACTTTGGGACTTTATGATTTGCTAAGTACCTCGACATCCCTGGGGTTGAGAATTCTGGTTCTGACATGCCCAGAGGCAGGACCACTGCCAGGCAAAATGTCTAAATATTATAAACTACATTTGGGCTTGCCTTGGTTGAGGGGATGTATCTGTCTGCCTCATGGAATCAAAGCCATTGTCCCTTGTGCTGGTACGAGAATCCATCCTGAGAGTAGAAACAATCACACATGTGCCATTTAAGTAGATGTGTAGTGAGATTTCTTTCTGATCTCAAATGTTTTCAGTTTCGGTGTTCTACCTCTGATGAAGATCAGTGCGCTCATCTCATCGAGTACAGTCCCAGACAGGCTCTGTGTCTGTAGCCTGCTACCATATTATCAGAGCAATAACGCAGGGTAATGCAGTGTAGAGACCAGGTAGATTTTGTAACATTATTATGACTTCATTCTCATTAGATGAAGTTAGGATTAGGACCCCCATACCCCCCCTCCCCATTAATGTTATCAGTGTTAATCATTATTAGTAGTAATTATAAAAATCATTATAAATGTATTTATAGGGCCTATGATATTTGATAATCAAAGTGTAGCTCAATTACTTATAGGTAAAGTAGGTATAAGGTTCAGTCAACAAGGTAGCAACAGAAAATGAGAAAATGAGGGGGAACAAACAACATGTGTAAATATTATAAACTACAGGTGAAAACATGAAAGAACGTCAAGAAAACCGAGGCGATGGTGATTGACTTAAGAAGTTAGCCCTTGCACACCCTGATCCACATCAATGGGATGGCTGTGGAGATCATTCAACACACAAAGTTCCTGGGGGTTCACATGGCTGACAGCCTGTTCTGGGACCTGCACCCCTCCTCCTTCATCAAAAAGGCACACCAGCATCTGCGGCGGTTGAAGAGGGTCCACCTTAGTCCATGAATCCTGAGCACTTTCGACAGGCGCACCATAGAAAGTGTTCTGACCACCAACATTTCTCTCTGGTTTGCGAACTGTAACACTACAGAGAGAAAGTCGCTGAGCAGAGTGGTGAGGATAGCTGTGGGGACTATTGGGACTATTTTGCCGACCATTCAGGAGCTGGCCCATAAAAGATGCCTGTCAAAAACAAAGGCTTTCATCAAAGACTCCACTCACCTTGGCCACAGACTGTTTTCCCCCTCCCCTCTGGCAGGAGGTACCGAAGTCTGCAAACCAAGACTGCAAGGTTCAAAAACAGCTTCTACCCCACTGCTGTCAGACTATTGAAAACCAAACCCCAATAAATCAGACTAATCAATATGAGATAATACATGTGTAATATTCCACGTACATTAATCCAAGGGAAATTGTGTAGCACCTCTAGCCATCTGCTACTACTTATCTGTTTGACTGCACCTTATTCTTCAGCTGCATTATTGTAAACATGTATATTCATACTCTAACTGTATATGTCTACATAGTTATATTGTTCACACACTGTATTTATTTTAATATCTCTTATTCCTATGGTGTTTTAAATTATTCCTGTGCTATTTTTAATCTGTAATCTGTAATTGTGTCCTACATTGCACTGTAGAATGACAATAAAAGAAAATGCAATTGAACCTTGAATTCATCCATCCCTCCATCCATGGTCATCCATGGTTTTCCTGTGTACAGGGTCACGGGGGGCTGGACCCAATCCCAGCAGACACTGGGAAAAAGATGGGCTACACCCTGGACAAGTCGCCAGTCCATCGCAGGGAACCTTGAATCTTGACTTAAATTTTCTAGAGAAGGCAGATAATGTCTATATTTGACAAAGACAAACCTGTTAACATTTGATGTCATTTTACAAGCTTTTAGCATGGTGGCAAGTAGTTTACTTGGATCATCCGGGTGTCATGACTGTGCACTCAACAAGGAGTACAGTACGACAGAATCAACAAACATTTGTGAGTTTGCTTTGTTCATTCTGGTCTGTGTTTACATTCCACTGCAGGCCAACGTGAAGGACGCACAGCACATGCTCAGCGAATAGATCTCCCTAAATACAGACAGTTTATTCAATACCTGACTAGAGAGGAGAACATTCTGGATCACTGTTACACTACTGTAAGCAATGCATATCACACCCTGCCCTGCTCTGCACTGGGACTTTGACCATGTCACGGTCCTCCTGATTCCTGCATACAGGAGGACCTGTATGGGTTAGTTCACAGAGGCTGTGACGTCACCCATACTGTTTCACGTCAACTGCTATTTTACAACAGCTGTATACCATCATGCACCAGGGTGAGTTATAACAATGACAAACCGTGGTTCACAGCTAAAATCAGACTGTTATGGTTGGAAAAGGCCGAAGTGTTTAGGAGTGGTGACGGGGTTGGGTTTAGGGAGTCAAAGTACAGGTTTATCAAGGCGGTGAGAGAAGCTAAACAACTGTACTCAGAGAGACTTCAACACCAGTTCTAAGCCAACGACTCTGCTTCTGTCTGTAGGGGGATCAGACAGATCCTCAACAATATACCTATAGACCCCCACTCCATTACCGACTTTCGCCTGGCCATCAAACTAAGTGAATTGTGCTGTCGATTGCAAAGACAACGGTAAAGTCCTTACACCCTCCCCCTAGACTCCCATCGACCAGCTCCCGTCCACCAGCTCCACCTCCACTACCTTAGCAGGGGCCTGGTGCCTTCAGCAACTGCCCACCCCAGAGGCTACCCCTACCCCAATAATGAATCTCTCTATTTTGGAAAGAGATAGCAGCATATCAATTAGAGGCAAACCCCATTGCAAAGCAGCTGGGCTAGACTCTGTCTCTCCATCCACCCTGAAGCACTGTGCTAATCAGCTGGTATTCACAAACATCTGTAACACCTCACTGGAGACATGCCATGTGCCGGCCTGCTTCAAATCTTCCACCATCACCCCTGTCCCCAAAATACCAAGGACAGCGGAACTTAATGACTACAAACCTATCATCCTGACGTCTATAGTAATGAAGTCATTTGAGTGCTTTGTGTTGTCCCACCTTAAATCCATCACCCACTCCTGGATCCACTGCAGTATACCTACAGTGCCAACAGGTCTGTAGATGATGCAGTAAACATGGCCATGAATTTGCGTGACTCCACCTGCAGATGGATCACAGACTTCCTAACTGACAGGAGGCAGCAACTGAAGCTGGGAAAACATGTCTCTGACTCCCGAACTACCAGCACCGGTTCCCCTGAACATCATCCCTCTTACCAAGAAAACCCAGCAGAGGATCTACTTCAGCTGAAGAAGTTCAACCTAGTAAAGATTACTCCATGAGTCCATCCTCCCCTCCCGCCCTGGACACAAACTGTTTCAGACACTATCAGGTCTATCAGGACTAAAACCTCACGCCACAAGAACAGTTTCTTTCCGTCTGCAGCTGGCCTTGTCAACAAAGGCAAGGACCTTCACAGTCACTGACTTACTGTATACTGTAAATGTCAGCATATTAAAATCTAATTTGTATATTTTATGTTTGTTTGTTTGTCATGCACCAAATCACCAAAACAAATCCCTTGTATGTGTAAACCAACTTGGCAGTTGGGAGAATCATGGGAGTGTTTACAAGCTTAGTGAGTCCAATAGAGATCTGCCTTTGCTCACCCAACTAGGGTTAATCTGTGTAACCTTCATTCTTTGAAGTGGTACCTACGGAAATCTAACTGACTGTGAGAGGAGTATATTGTAGCTTTTAACATCAGCCTGAAATGATTGCTTTTGTCAGCGAGGGGCAATATAATCAAGTGATATTTCAATTTGAGTAACTATTCAAAAAATAAGTAATGTCAATAACCTTCAGTTATATTGAGTATCCCTTTCAGATGACAAATATCTCAAAAGTTTACTTTAGCCATGATGACACTTGCAGTGTCCTTTTCAGGATTCCACTGGTTGCCCCTTTTCAGTTTCCCTCCCTTGTCAATTACCTGACCAGTAGCAATCTTCTTGAACAGCTGTTGGTTTAGTCATTAGTTCCCTACTTCACAATAACATTGCACAGCCATTGCATTCCTGCCATTTCTGCT
>JAPMOB010240911.1:0-12411 GCA_029875015.1 Lepomis gibbosus | reverse complement strand
TCATGTAAAATGAACCGCTCTGGCCCCGCCCACAAATACACTCCTTCCAAAACAGTCTTAAAGAAGCAAAGTCTGCAACACATTTATACAATAACTCACTAAAAGAGTGAAGAAAAGTTATTCGAAATTAAAAGAAAAACTTTAAAAGAAAACCAATATGAAATGAAAAGAAAGTGTGGAATGAAAATAAAATGTAAATGTAAAGACAAGCGATGTTAAAAGAACAGAAAATATGCAAATAAGCATTTAAATAAATGCTCTTCATATAAACTCTTTGTGTTTTCATTTAGGCTGTAACACCTGTCTTAAAATGTAAGGGATACTGGAGCTTGGTTGGGGTGGTGGGACTGCTCGCGGTGGGCGCCGGAAAAGTTCCCTTATTTTCAAATCCAAAACTTGACAGATATGACCACAAGGCATTTTAGAATATATAGGAAAAAAACTAATGAAACATGAGAAACTCTCATGGGCAGCTATGAGGTTAACCAAGGGTGTCACTATAACAAAAATGATGCGTACAAGTGTCACCCAATAACATCTAAAAGCAATTGTTTTATAGCGGTTTTAAATAAATAAAGACAAAAAATAGAGTGTCCTGCGTACTTTTCACCTCTGCTCACCTGGCCAGTGTTAGGTGGCCGTGCTTTGTGAATTGTCAGATTTTGAAATAACAAAAATTGGACTAACAAGCCCCTCTGCAAGGATGTTTACTCATAATTTGGAGTGTGACAGTAAAACTTCTCATCACAAGAAGGAAATTAGATTTTAACATTATATTTATAAAAAAAAGAGCATTAAATACTTAATTTTTGTATCAATTTACGGTGGAACTGTTTTTATTTATATAAATGGAAATACAACATTCAGTTGTCGAATGATAATTTAGAATATAAAAATATAATATAATATAAAAATATGCATTCACCAGTAGATGGACTTTTCTCATTTAATAAAATTTCTGCTTAATCGCACAAGTAACATCTTTAAATATTGCACCTTTTCACTTTAATGATAAATTCATTTTGATTTACTTATAAACTCCTGGACTGTAGTAGCTTCTGTGTTCCAGCAGGTTTTCTGCACATGTTCAAAACTTTCTGCACATTCAAAATCTATCCCAAATACCTGTGTTCTCTGACACAAAGTTGTGATATTATAAGACTAACGTCATCATTGACTAACGTCTGCCTGCCCTATACTCTACTGTGCATTATGATATTGTTTTGCTGATATGGTAGTATCCCCTTCAGATGTCTGGCACAAGATCTCCTCACACCCCTAGTCATTCCCATAAATAACTGTTGGCTATGGGTTTTTTTAAATAAAAGATATTATAATAGTTATTAAATTAATATTAAAATTATACTTTAGTTTGAAATGGTTATTTAGAATGACATTTGTTGTCTTTATACTTAAAAAAGAAGGCTACAGAATGGAGGCCTACTAGCACTGCACATCATAGAGAGCAGAAGTGAAACCATAACTTTCGGGTGGTGTTCTAGAAATAAGAATATCTCATTTAAAATCCCATTGACATTTGTACAGTAATACATAACCCTTAATCTACAGTGTGTCATGTAGGGCTGACCCCGAATGGTCGAAGATTCGATGCTTTGACGGGCGGGACCTGATTCGACTGAAGCTTCGCAGCGAAACAAGGATCATGCTATTTTGGCGATATGGGGGTGCTCAACGTCTGATTTTACATAGAACTACCAGTTTTCTCCCAATAAGTTAATATACTGCCTATTACAATATAAATTTCAATATTTAATGCTGTAAAAGAATAAAGCTTTCAATAAATGTTTATAAATAAAGTGCGTAAATAAATCCAAAATTGTAACCCTAACACTGTGGCGGATAATTTATTTTACTTTCGGATAATTTATCACCGATAATGATGAACCACACAAAGAATATTATATTTTTTTTTAAATAGCTGGCTACTTGAAGTAGACCCGCGAGGAACCATGATGTGCGTGCAGATGTCAGCTGCAAGCAAAACTCTGCAGATGGCAGGCAAGAGAAAGAGAGAAAAGAGTTTTCAAAAACCTCCGTTTAGCTGGAAATTTCCAGTGCAAGTTGAATAAACAGAGACTGCAGCTTCTCAAGATTAAAACGGACGCGTGTGTAACACGGTAGCGTGTGTAACCTCCCACCCCGGCTCACAATTGCCGCACACAAAAACATACATGATTTGATTATCAGTCAACTATAGGCAGGACTTGACGATTTTGATTCACCTATGTAAATCCTTACTCAGGGACAGCCCTAGTGTCATGTGCTTCTCTCCAGATTTGGAAATGATGTTGCAAGAACATTATTCCAGATTTGTTCAGTGATTCAGTTAGGTCTTGATTTAAAGTGTATTTAAAATTGGATTACCATCATCCTATACAGCAAGCAAGCTGTGTAGCTACTGTACATCCATAAAAATAGTAACAGAAAAATGGCCACCAAAATGGCAACCAACAAAGGTGTAACCGTAGTATAGACATTATTGCATTTGATGACTACTGTGACCATTTCAACATTTGCATTTAAAGGAATAGTCTGTGATTTCTCTGACATAGTGGCTGCCCATTTGTTTTGGTCAGTTGTTTACTGTTTACTGACTTTAAACACACCTACCTAATAGATCAGATACTATTATTTTTCCTCAAGGACAATCATTGATCTGATTTATATTTGAATATTCTGCTTTTATTACTAGTAGTTTTATTTACTGTTGTTAAGTCTTGTTTTCCAATTTCTTTCATGATTATGTATCTCCAGAGTCCCTGATTGGCCACTGCTTTCAGCACTCCCTGTCTCTGTGCTGCCTGCAGTGTGATCAGATACCATTATTTTACCAAAAGAACAATGACTGACCTTGGTGATCTTTTTAATTTGGTACATTGAATAGTCTGCTTGTATTACTAGTTTTATTTGCTTTAATGTTGTTTAGCTAGCTATGTAATTTTATAAAGAACAGTGTACATGCAGCTCTGTACGACAGTGAACTGAGGCCAGTATAACCATCTATGCTGTCTTCAAAGCAACCAGACTCCTCTGACAAAAAAATAATTGTACCTTGCAAAACAGATGCCTCAATCGGTCAGCTTGATTATGTTAAAGTGACCATGTGTAGCTTTCAATGGCCTCTAGCGGTGTGGTTTCCCATGTTCTCTAACTAATGAGCGAGCACTTGGCATCAACCAAAGACAGTCTTTTTATCATTTCATATATCATTTTAGTTTACCTTGCTATATCATTACAGTTTACCAGTGTTTATTTTAGCATTGCTTAAAACTGTTGCATCATTTCATGCAGGCAAAAATCAACACACAATACTGGTACATGTGAAAGTAATATGGATCATGTAAGCTGGTGAAGTAATGTGGCAAGCCACACAACTATAGTATTTTGATGTCATTCACTCAAGACAGTTTTTTGTTATGTCAGGTATCTAGCAACTGGTTGATGTTAGCAGGCAAGCTAACGTTAACTAACTTAAGCAGACTAAAACACAAAATCACAATATATTTCTTGTGATTTGCAGTAATGTTCGCTTACCTCTCCAACAGGATGAGAATCAACCAAGGATCAGTTACGCCGGATGAGTTTCAGCGACATGAACCCTTATTACCCAATTTCTTAACCTAGGAAGCAGCACACAGGCTGTCATAGGCAACTGAGAAAGTCTGTGAATGTTCATTTTTATGTTCACACATAGGCAATAAGATAAAAGACAATAAAAGTGATTCATTTAAGTAAAAAACTCTTCTTAGCCCCTTTAATATGTTCAACATGTTAACTAATGGATCCAATGGCAGTGGAATGGATACATCAAAATGAAATTTTTTCCCAACCCTGACTTTTCTTAGATACAGTAATCTGGCATGTTGTAGCATGGTGACTCACACTAGAGGTCCGACACAATATTTGTGTATTTAATCCTCAGAATTACACCCGAGCTCAGTCACTAACAGCTTGATTTCTTCCTTGGACTTTCCCTGCTGCACACAGAAAAGTACAATACCAAGTGACGGTTTCCCAGTCTTCTTTTGAGTGGCGAATAGCATAAGTTGTTGTCATTGACAGTCATGTGCTTCCTGTAAATGCCGTGGGGTGCCAAAGGTGGAATAATTCCTACAGTTTAGTTTGAAATGATGAAAACTGTGTTCTAGGTATGATGTGATACCTATATGTGCAATTGGGAAGAAAATAATTAATTTTCCTAGATGGTTCAAAGAACACACATATGTTTTGGCAAGTGCTGACGGACAGTTCATTACTTGCATTAGTTGCAAATTCATACTGGGTAACAAATCAGCACAGCTTAAAACCACAGTAGACAGAATTTCAACAGTACCATTGGCAGCCAGTAGATAAGAAGCCCACTCATTGTCCTCTGTCTTAGTTTTAAGCAAGGAAAAGGCCAGCTCCATCCTCAGGGACCTAGACCAGGAAACAAGCTTTGGGATACTAGAACATTCTTGCTAGACTCACAAGAAGACAGATGCTTCTTCCCTGTGTAAGCAGAGCTCACAGTATGCCTGCCAACGGAATCTATCCGATCTTGCCATCTAACTGTCAATTCAACAATCTAAGTATTATCTAGAATCTTTCACAGGGATGATATGTGTGCACCCCAACTGAATAAGAACACTGTGCCCCCATTCTTCTCTCCTACATTCATTCATTTTTTTGTCTTGTTATTGTCGTTTGTGTTGTTACTGTCGCGGATCTTGTAGTTCTTTTTGCTGTTGTTGCACCATGTGCAGTGTCTTAATTTGTTAATGAAAATGTAAATATAAATATAAATGATAAAAAACTGTACCCATTAAATACAATCCTCCTCCACTTGTACAATACTGTACATCTTGTATAGGTCTCAAGTGTGGCAGGTCAAGCAATTTGTCATCCAAAGTATTACATCAATTCTATGTGGCCACACTCAAAGGCGGCGCGAAAAGGCAGACATCAATTGCCTTTTTCAGATGTGGTATAACGTTAAAATTATGTCTTTTTATCATTCAGGCACAAGTGTCTGTTATGTAAATGTTAGTTAGGCCTTCTTTCAGACATGACAGGACTGCAATCAAATGAGCCACAATTTTTGCAGAATATTTGTATGGGCAGAAGTACACATCACTAGAAACTGAATTTGAATAATTTAGATTTTAATTTGAATTGCTCAAGTTGAATCATTGCATTGACTGAATCTGAATATGTATTTTGAATGTATTAGTTTGGAATGAATTCCAATAAACTTGAAACTGAATGTAATATTGTAAAATTGATTTCAGTTGCTCTAAAACGGTATCTTATGCACAGTGTAAATTCAACTCTATGTATACTTTCACATTCAGTTCGTACAATTTAAATTTGGTTCTCACTATTCCATTTCAATGTACTGAGACCATAGACTGAATAAAAGAAGTGGATGCAGTCACCGTGATGTCATCTGTTGGTTTGTGTACTACCATTTTGAAGCCTTGAGTTGGTATTTTGACCTTAGCCATCTTGATTTTTTGAGACTATGGCGCTAGCTAGCTAGCTTGGTTAGCAAGGTGCATCTGTAATTCATGTTAATTTTAGTATACTGAGGGCCTAATATGGTCATTGTACCTTGGTTTTGGCATTGCTTTCACTGTTTCATGCAAAAGCAGCACAGAAGTATGGCATTTTCTACTATTTGAACTAGTCAGAACCCCGCTGCAATATGGCGGCAGCAAAGATGTGTCTTACAAGCAGTATGTGGTATCTACATGTGTATCTATGATTCTAAGATCTTGTTTATAATGGCTCACTGCTATGACTTCCTGGGATACTTTAATAGTAAATGAGCCATAATTAAAGGCATTCTTTTAACCTGGGCTTTTGCCATAACAAGTCAAAAATACCTGCCAGAATAACCTAGAAAGAGATGAAACACATTCTACCCATAAAACATTTTACTCCCCATTCCCTGACCCTGTGCACTCAATCCTGACCTATCCCGTCTCTTCTCCATTTATTATGTAACTTCCTGTGGGAGGACTAATGTGTTTATCAATGTCTGTATTAATGGCTCTACAACATTACACAAGTTTCTATGTTAACAAAAAAAAGAGCTGAAGAGTAGCAGAGAGTTCTTTTCATAAGAACTTTGCACTGTTTTTACATGTCACTACAGAGGTGAGTATCACTTTGCTCTTAAGTTGCTCTGGCCATGAGTGCTGACTGCTGCTAATCCACAGTAGGCACAAACACTGTCGGTGCCCTTTCATTTTGAATGAGTAAAAGCTATGTGTGCCTGGGTTTATTTTCTGAGAGCAGTGGGTATTATCGGAGTGCTTTACTTGGAGTGTGGTTTACTATACAGTAAGCCACCATTGTTAGTAATCCAGATCCAACTTGGCTCACAGTAGTAGTAGTATGACATCTATTCTGGTATTTTTTGGCTTTTAAATATACTGATTCAAACCAGACAATTGTGTCGAAATTAGCTTATTAAAGGGAATACTAACCCACAGTTTTGATCATTAACAGAATTGTTTGGGAGCATCCTGGTTAGAGATGCGCTGGTATTCCAGTTTTGATATATACCACTGTGAGACATTCTGATGGTAACAACATAGCCAACAATTGATATGATCATCATTATTGTTTCTTTCAGAAGGCTGTGTGAAAATAGTACAATCTTCACTAGCCTTTTTATTCTGTACCCACAACGGGGCACCTTGCTAGGCCTACTGGTCAAATACGGCAGTGTGACAGCTGGACTAGAATTGCTGTAGCTGTACTGCTCGAAGCAGACAGACTGAGTCTGGCTGAGATCCCTGCAACCAAGCTAAGATAGCACCCGTGGCCAAGTCTGCCAGCTAACGTTAGCTTTCAAAGCAACAAGGGAAACAAAGCTAGTTAGCGACAAACTAAGTGTGTGAGGAGAACAAAGGACAGAGTGAGCTCTCAACAATCTGCACAAGACACTGCACAGCAGACTGAAATGGAACCACAATTCTTCCCTGTCTGGGCAGTAGCTCGCCAAAGCAATCAAGCCAGGTATTTGACTCTATCTCAGGGCACCCTGTTCATGCAAACCACTAGACCTCTAATTTTGTAGACTAACCCTATTTGGGGATGTGGTGGATACCAAACTAGGTATCAATTTGGTTACTATGTTCATCTGGGAAGAAAGTTATCCACATTATAAAATACAAACATTTGGGACTGACCAACAACTAGCCTATCTGAACACTGAGTTTTCAAGCTATGCTATGGCTATAGGTGCACTTTCAAAAACACCCTAGAAATAGACCAATCATAGCTTACACAAATGTACAAGGCTAGACACCAAAAAATATTGGCCTACATTTTTAAAAAGAGAATAAAATGGCTTATACACAGTGTGCTGAAATGTAACATGTAACATGAAAAGTATCAAAAAACACAATCAGTTAACTTGAACATAAGCTACAAAAATAAAAGTGGGCCTTAGTATAATTATAAGAAAAGTCCAAAAAACCCTCCTATACAAAAAATACAGAGTATTTCTTCCCATCTGAAAAGGACTAGAGACGCACCCGATTCTCCTGCTTGCTACATTATCACTACTGCTAGTCAAGTTGACAATTAATGGCAGACCAAAATGTCCCTCAAACCACCGGGAAATTTCTCAGTCCTACCAATGGCCAGTCCGCTAGTGATGGACTGGTACCTGCGCTTAATATAGCAATTAGCATACCCTGTCAACACACTGGTAACAAACTTTATTAATTCTTTAAAAAGATATTAGAGCAAGTAAAGAAGTCAGCAAGCCATTGACACCACCACCCTCCTAGGGAGAAGACTAGAAGACTCGAGGAGCAGAACTTGACCAGGGTGCCAAATGGAGTTGAGGAGCAGGAGTCGACTAAAAATCCAATGGTGGTTTATAATGTTGTTATATTTGTGTTTTTTATGAAAGAACTGGCACTGCGCTGCAAATGAGTGAAGTATATGAAAAAAAACAAAATCAGCTGGACATTATTGATGCCTTAAGAGATTTCAAGAGATCCTGTAGCTACTTCTTTTTTTCTGTGCTTTATTACGACTGATGATGTATCAATTGCTAAATAGCCTTTTTGAAAAAAAGTTGCCACTTCTGAAAGATGCTAATACAAAACCATGGTTAACTTGAGACTTAAGACAGTAAGTAGACAACTGGGGAAATAACAAGAAGAACATTCAGATCTTACACCATCTTACATCTTTGAACAGAGACAAGGGTTACAAACCCTTATTATGATGTATGGCATGAAAGACTGCCATACATCATACATTTTATTTTAAAATATCATACAGCACATATAGGATGTATTAACTGTATGTGGGTTCATGGCTGATAAAGCAGGCACTGAAAATACCGAAATATATCATTAGTGTGGACCAGGTCTCAGTAACGGCAAAACTGGAAGCTGTTTGCTGTTTGGCAAGGACCCAGGGAGAAAAAAAACCTCACAAATGGAGTTTATTTCCTCCAAGCTAAAATATGTTACTCCCCTCCACTTCGTTTCTCATTCCGCCCTTCATGTTGAACTTAGCTTGAAATTTTGAACGATGAGCCAGAATCAGCCCGACTAAAAAGCACTTTCTGGAGATACTCATTTTACTGAGGCTTCTTCTTGTAAATCATTAAACTGAAAAACACTTTCAACAATCAGGCCTGATATGCACAGGTACTTCACTACAGAAATGGGAGATAGATGTGCACTCAAACAGCAGCTGTTGTCAGCCCTGGCATGCAAGAGGGCAGTGGCCATGGCAGGGAAGAAATAGCATCACGTAGTTAAGGAGGCAGCAGTACAGAAAGGAGTGCTGGGTCGCAGTGATACCATAGCAGGAAGTTTGTCAGTGATGGAATGAGGCCAGTCCTTCCTCTAGTGCATGTAAATGGATTAATAATACACACACAGCAAGATGAAATCCAGCTGTATACAAAGAGAAGAGCAAATAAATACCATTCCTGGGAGTAAAGGGGAGGAGAGCAGTGCTGTGTAATGCTCTGTCCCACGTGTGTGTGTCACTTTGTTTTGTCAGCCTGTCACCGTAACTCAGCATGAGTCTCAGCATATCTACATTAGGCTATGTCAGTATGTGTGTACACGAGAGCAGTGGTAAATTAAATCAATTTTTTTTAAAAGCCATTACTATTGGAATAGTCACATATTATAGCAAAGTATATATAAAAAATTCATAGTTCATACTAAGCAGCATTAACCTGGTGTATGGTGTAACAATGTTTTGGGGTGGAATAAGTCAAAATTAATATTCATTTTAACAAACATGCTGTTCCATTCAATTTTCTTCTGCTTATCTGGGGCAGCAGGCTAAGCAAGGTCATCCAGATTCCCATCAATGTTTCTAACTCCTCCTGGGGGATCCTGAAGTGCTCCCAAGCCAGATGTACAGTTCATCCGGAAAGTATTCACAGTGCTTCACTTTTTCCACATTTTGTTGTGTTACAGCCTTATTCCAATATGGATGAAAAACATTATTTACCTCAGAATCCTGCAAACAATACCCCATAATAACAAAGTGTCAATAACAAAGTCTCAGTACTTTGCTGCATTCATCTTTTCCTCAATCCTGACTAATCCGCCAGTTCCTGCCACTGAAAATCATCCCCACAGCATGATGCAGCCACCTCCATGCTTCACTATAGGTATGGCATTGGCCAGATGATGAGTGGTGCCTAGTTTCTTTCAGACACGATGCTTGCCATTTAGGCCACTTCAATTTTTGTTTTATCAGACCAGAGATTTTGTTTCTCATGGTCTGAGACTCTTTCAAGTGCCTTTTGGCAAACTCCAGGCGGGCTTTCATGTGCCTTTTACTGAGTAGTGACTTCCATCTGGCCATGCTACCATATAGGCCTGATTTGTGGAGTGCTGCAGAGATGGTTGTTCTTCTGGAAGGTTCTCTTTCCACAGAGACACACTGGAGCTCTGTCAGAGTGACCATAGTGTTCTTGGTCACGTCCCTGACTAACGCCCTTTTCCCCTAATTGCTAAGTTTGGTTGGGCATCCCGCTCTAGGAAGAGTCCTGGTAGTTCCAAACTTCTTCCATTTACAGATGATGGAGGCCACTGTGCTCACTGGGACCTTCAATGCTGCAGAAATTCTTATGTACCCATCCCCAGATCTGTGCCTCAAAACAATCCTGTCTCAGAGGTCTCCAGATAATTCTGACATGCACTGTTAACTGTGGGACCTTAGATAGACAGGTGTGTCATAGCAATGGCTGTGAATACTTACTGTGAAAAGTGCATTTTTTGTTTTTTGTTTTTTAATACATTTGCACTTCAAACAAACTTCTTTCATGTTGTCATCATGGGTTATTGTTTGTAGAATTTTGAGGAAATTAACAAATTTCCATTTTGGAATAAGGCTGTCACATAACAAGTGGAAAAACTGAAGCAGAGTGAATACTTTGCGTATACACTGTATCATCTCTCCAGCTTGTTCTGATATCCCAGGGTCTTCTAGCAGTTGGACAAGCCCAGAAAAAAAGGCACCCAGAGTGATCAGATGCTCAAACCACCTTCAATTTTAAAGTTCAATGTGAAGAAGCAGCTGCTCTACTCGGATCTTATTCTGGATGTCTGAGCTCCTTATCCTGTCTCAAAGGATGAAGCCAGCCACCCTTTGGAGGAAACTCATTTCAGCCACTTGTGTCGACAGTCTTATTTTTTGGTGACTACCCCCATGTTCATGAGCATAGGTGAGGTTTGGAAAATAGATCGCCTGGTAAATCGCAAGCTTTGCGTTCCGGATTTGCTCCTTCTTCACAACAACGGTCCAGTACAACACCAGCATTACCTCTGATGACGGCACACCATTTTTACACTCCATCATTGTTTAACAGTATCCCAAACTACATGAACTCCTTTTGCTCGGGGCTGTAAATCACTCCCTTTCCGGAGGGAGTTTTCTGGCAGAAAACCATGACCTCACACTTGGAGGTGCTGACTCTCATTTTGACCACGTCCCATTTCGCTACAAATCGCTACAGTGCATGCTGAAAGTCCTGATGAAGCCAACAGAATCACATCATCTGCAAATAGCACAGACACAATTCTGAAATTCCCAAACCTGACATTCTCCTCCCCCCAGCTGCGTCTTGAGAAAGTTGCAGGTCTGGACAATGAAAATATAGTCTCAATCAGCAAACTGTGGAAGTCATTATTATGGAAATTTAGAATATGTACACCATGGATATTTGGCCTCTAGGGTCTGACTTAGCCATTCCCCTCAAGGATCCACCAAGCTCAGTGGGGAGTAGAGATAATGATCTTGCAGTCAGAGGCCATGTGAATGTACAGTACCCATACTGTTAGTTTTCTATTGAGAAGAGTCTTACTGGAGGCCATAGCTCTCTAAAACTATACTTCATCACTGCAAGGCTACAATAACTATGACCATTTGCCTCTGTCCGTATTATCTTTAGTCTACTATCTTTTATGTTGGGATCAGCTCCAGGCCCCTTGTGACCCTTCAAAGGATAAGGGTGGATAGCTAATGGATGGATGACATTGTCACTGGTTTGTGCAGCCTGTAGTCAAAGAGAAACATTTATTACTTATCATGGATCAATTCAAAATCCTTTTGTCTAATTCTTAATTATACATTGTTTAAAATTGGTGTTTTCATGTGTAACTTAGGATGTCTAATTTAAATGTAAATTTAATTAAATTTCTAATTTCACATTTGTGACAATTGCATCTCATGGGGTTTGTGGAAACGATTCCTACACAGTCATGCTAGGATCTTACTTAATTTGTCATGCATTTGTATTGCTTGAGACTGTGTACAAGCATCCTTTGACCTGAAATGAAACACTGTGATGAAACTGATAATACATTTTTTCATTCCGTTGTTTTTTTTTATTCATGTTGTTCAAGTTGAATTTAAACATAGAGCTGTGGGAGGAAGATTACAGGGAAGAAAACAGCTTGAATAGATCACCAGTCCTCCACAAAAAGACATGTGACTTTTGAATACTGGTGGTAATAATGGTGGTTTATTTATATAACACTTTTTGATTGATGATGAATTAGGATAATTTCTTTCAATTAATTTGTTATTCTTTTATTCTTTAAAATATTAGAAAACTCCCATCTAAAAGAGTCTACAGCCATGCTAGCAGCTTTGTGAGGCTGTAATGCTCATTGTGTTAAGAAAACAAAGAAAATTACATTTTAAAATGTAAAAGTGCTAGTGGCACTATGGGACAGTTTGGGTTTTACTATAGCTATGGTCAGGGACGGACTGGGACAAAAAAACGGCCCTGGACTTTGACTAGCCCCGGCCCCAAACAACAATACCGCCTGACATGAGTGTCACAAGACTTTAATTGTGGCTCATGATACTATACCATCCAAATTAAAGCAGTAGCACTGATGT
>JAPMOB010240903.1:0-14261 GCA_029875015.1 Lepomis gibbosus | reverse complement strand
ATATATATATATATATATATATATATATATATATATATATATATTCACACACAAAGAAAGGCAGAGTATGTTTTAAAATGTATGTTATATTGTAAAACATCTGTTAAAGAAACACAGTCATAACAGACTCTCCAGGAGCCCAAACACACCTGCAAACAATTCTATGAACCAACTTTCAAAGTGCACAAATGGAGTTTTCACAACATGGTGGTAAAGCTAAAAACAGCGCTGTGCCTCTTAGTTCCTGAAAAGTTGACTTCTGGGAGATGTGAGGCTTTAACTTGACGTCAACAGAGCATCACATCTATGTTGAATGAGTATGAAACAGATTCCCTACACGCTGCAGTAATGTAAGTGATTATCTTGAACAAGGCATGAAATCTTGTCATGTGCCTCAAACGGCCTCTGATTTGAATGTGTAAATGTCAGCCAGACCAGACGGACGATGAGCAGCAAGAAGAGGGAACAAGCTTTTTCACACGTCCACGTGCATGCAAATGAATGCATACACAGTGCTGTGTACACACATAAGCTACATATTAGCAAGTAATATATAGTGACAATACTGTACACATAAATAATTGAATACAGATGGTTGACAAAGAAAAAAGTCAACATGAAGAATCATAGCTGCTTCAACGATGATAGTGATTCATATCAGTTTCCTTAAAACATTTAGTGGCCGTGCATGTCCTGTGGAAGAATCGGCATTCGGTATTGTATAGTGGCAAACTACTATAATTCTCTGTAAACTTACATGTTACCACTTCTTAATAATATGTGTATCATTTGCAGTTTAGAATGTCATATGCACATTGTTTTGCTCAACTAACAATAAATCTGTGACACTATTGAGGTCAAATTTGAGCTTCTCGTGTCACACACTGAGTCAAAATGGGTAAATATCCCAACAAGAATACCAAATAAAATAACACTGGTTTTTCAATCACACAGTGATTTTAGTGTGCATGTTTCTCTACGCTATGCAGGTTTTTCCTTTAATTTCACCTCTCTCTATCTGCAGGTAAACAAGAACACACACTTGTTAGATCCATATTCATGCACACATTTATTTTAGTAGCAATATTATGTGTGATAATTACATAAACAAATTTACACATACTGTTGTACACAGATGTAGCCTGCATATGGATGAAGCATACAGACAAACACACACCTGCAAGGTACAGACAGCGTACAGTAGAACCACAGACAGTCAGAAATAAATGTACACATTCACAAACACAGACACAAGTGCACATATGTTCACACAAGTAGTAGTAGAAGGCATAATAATCACTTATTATACTTACATATACACACACTGACAAATATCTTTACATGTACACATAGACACATGCTGTACAAATAAATGCACATAAAAACTGTATATACACAAGTAGACATATGTTCACACACACACACAAACACACACACAGAGTAGTAATCATAGTATATGGTTAATAAGCACAAACATATGCACACATACTGTAAACCATACTTTAGCCTGACAAAGACATGAATACAACTGCAGACAAACAACTGCAGCAAGTACACACACTACACAAAGAAATATACACAGCCAGAAATAAAACATACACATGTTTCCACATACATCAGTAGTTGTAATAATATGTGTGTAATAAGTGAATACATATTTGTACACTGAAAAATAGAGTATTTCTAATGTGCAAATATAGTCATATAATTACTTTATGTATGTACACACACACACACACACACACACACACACACACACACACACACACACACACACACACACACAGAAATAAACAACCACATATACAAGAGCACAATATGTACAGACACACACAGATCTATGCAGACAGTACAGTGCATACACACACACACACACACACGTGTACAGAATAATATACACAGATAAATACCTAACAGTAGCTGCATTATTACACACACACACACACACACACACACACACACGCACACACAGATATGCACACACGGAACAAGTTTGTGAGTTGATTAGTCAAACAGTCACTGATGGCAACAAAGTGATGCCACCCACACAACACTGTCTGCACTGAAACCATAAACATGTTTATATTTACTCATTGTCTCATTTCAGACTGACATTTAATATCTTAAACTAACCACCGCATGCAAGCATTTTGGTGATCACGGTAATAATTGGGATTAGGGATTATAAATCGGTAACAGGAACAACTAATGTCTCATCAGCAGATCCAAATATAAAATACAATATCTGTATACTGTATATATTTTTCAAATTTCCCTTAACAATGACAATAACAAAAATTACAATACTGAAGGAATCATTTAACCAATCAACAGGGCTATGAGAAAAAGAAAAGTAAGTCCAAATAATTCTGAAGCTCTTCACTAAATTTAATTTTACCTTAATGATCAAAAGGTTAAGCTGCATTTGAGTCATCAGAAGGAGTAAATGTAGACAACAGACATACAGTCAGTCAAATCAGTAATCAAAACTTACTACTCAGCAAAACATTCAGAATCATGAATTAACGTGTAACTACAATAATCACGTCACGGGCCACATCAATACAAAGAAATATTGCCATTATTGTGCATACGTGACATGCTGTGAAATACTGTAAGTCTCATTTTGAAACTGCTCATCTCAGTCATAAACAAGAAATTATCGAGCAGGGACGTATGTGATGTGAAATAGAAAATGTAAAAACATGCCAACGCTCGAGAAAGATAAATATGTGATGACTGTTAAGATGACTGTGTGATCCTGTAAAATTCTCACTCTGCACCGAAGAGTAGGATTTTTACTTTGAGGTTTGAGCAGTACACACACACACACACACACACACACACACACAAACACAGCACCCTGATAATATTCAGCCACCCTCATTTCACTCTTTTTTTCCCCCCTTTTCTTCTTTTTTTTTTTAAACATGCATTTGTTGTTGCTGAAAAGGTTAAAAGATTTTTTCCAGTCGAAAGTGAGTGGGTTGTTAAAATTTCCCCTGGTGCTCTGGTAATATTATCACTCCAAAGCATCATAGTTTCAGTATGACTTTATGGATTTATTTATAAGAAGAAAACAAGTCTGACACCAATTAACACAAAATACACTCACAAGTTAGAGCTTACATTTTTTGAGCAGCATAGTGTTTTTAACCGACGTACATCTTGAAAAACAAATTGGACACAAATAAATGTCATGTTAGAGTTAAAGCATCTGCTTCACTTTCAATATCACCAATCATTTTATAGATAAAATAAAATGTTATGGTTTGGGACAATGCTTATATGGTAGGATTTGTATTGTTTAATTTAGTTAAATCAGTTTAATTTCTAAACAACCTGGAAAGGCACATCCCCTTTACAAACTAGTATTTAAATGTAGGTATGGAATTACATACTGCCAAAAATATTCTTTAATAAACTAAAAATGTTTTAGCACATTAAAAGCTTCTGTTAGTAATAGATTAAATATCACTCTGAAGCATCACACTTTGAGACGTGCAGATTGCACCTAAAGAAGAAAATAACCGTTTGCCAACATTTAACTCCCCACCCACTACACTAGAGTTTATATGTCACCTTTTAAAGGATCGTCGATCACAGTCTCATTCTGATTCAGAGTTTCACTATTACTACTAGTTTTATTTATCAAAAAACACAAACCTGAAGCAAGCAAACCACACTTTGTGCACAAATCAAACATCAAATAATTACTTAGCATTCTTTTCTACACCAACAACAACAGTTTAAGTTTGCTTTCACACTTAGACCGTTTGAGGAACGTTCAGGGGCCTGTGACAAACAAAACTACCAGTCTCCGACTACAATTTTCTAGCGTCCGACAAACACAGTAAACACAAAGTCAAATCAGAACTAAGATGGACAATTTTTCCCCAGACAGCGGAGCCTGGGTTTGTCTCTGTGGGATGTAAACAGCCGTCGCTGGAGACGATCATCCCACCGACCTATTTTACAAAGTTTCACTTGAAAACATTACATAATCCAGCATGACTGTGTTGCCTAAAAATATAAAGGGGAGACAGATCAGCTTTACTCGGCGTCTTTTACTATCAAAATTAGTCAGAGAGCAAAGGAGAAGACGTCGAGGCTGGGTTTTGATGTGATCAAGTGCGTTTCAAAAAGTGAAAAGGAAGCTGAGAGGACGGTGGGTAGGAGCTGAAATACTTTTCCTCTTTCTCTGTCGCTGATATTTTTAAGTTGAAAGAGAGGAGAAAATGAAAGAAAGAAGGGCAAGATATAAGCAGAAAAAACAGAAAGAAGGTATTAAGATCAAAATAAAGATTTTCCACAAATAAGAACATTTGTAAATCTATTAAGTTCTACATTTAAATAAATAAAAAAACTAAAAGCAAGACTTTCTTCTTGTTTAGATTCACTTTGAGAATATGAGCTCCAATTTACCGTCCCCCATTTTTATATAACCAATTTTTTATGTAGAAAGATAGACTCTAAATAAAACAAGAAGAAAGTAAAATAGAAGGATGCAGTTGAAAAATGAAAAAGGTAAAACTATACCGAAGAGAAATGTGGGAGGCTTTTGATGTATACATTAAAAAAAGGTTAGTCATTAATTATCTATTATATTTACTAGTCATAGATTAAATTTCACTATGAAGTGTTAGTTTCTGAAACGTGGGTTCAGTCTGAATCATGTCACCTTCAATGCCTCATCGATCAAAGTAGTTCTCTTTTTGATTCAGTTTCACTGCAAGGAGAGAAGTAGAAAACCTGCTTTTCTCTTTTTTGTGTGCCTCTAACTGTTTTGAAGCAGAAACAAGAGAAAAGTGAAACAAAAAAAAGGTATGAAAGAGACCCAAAAAAGAGAGAGAGAGTAAAGTGAGGCAGATAGACACGTTGGTTGGTGTGCGTAGATCTGCTACAAATAACATAGGAGGCTGTACAGAGAGAGAACAAAAAGTGTAGGAGAGCTGTGGTCTCCATTTTGAAGAGACGTGAAAACGACACCACCATCTGTTGAAAGTGTTGAAGTGGTTTACTTTAACTTTAACTAGGCCTCACACACCTCCACACTAACTGAATTTGTCTCAAGATAACTAAAGCTTCATGAACATGAAAGATTTGGTGCTTTATGTTGTTGAATTAGTTTGTTTTGTATTGTTCTGTCTCTATTTTCTTGTTGAGTTCTGAGTTTGCGTTTTGTATTGTCTCGTTGTTGAGGATGTAAATTACAAATTAGTTTGGGCTATAAATGATGTGGCGTGTGGCATTGGTGTGTGCACACTCCCTCTACAAATAAACAATAAATAAATAAATAAATAAACATATACATTATTATACTTTCTGGTGCATTAAGCAAGTCATCTGCATTGTTTTCCAAATGGTCATATAAAATCAATTTGTCCAATAAAGGTGATCTGAGTGAGCTCTGAGTCATCTGGTATCAAGGATTAAATCAAGTGGTTTGAACTTTACTCGTTGTGACTAATACCATGTCCTGGCTGCGTGCTGGCATAAAATAAGATGGCAAGTAATTTGAGCTCGGAAAAAACTATTTGGAGAAAGTAAATGAGTAATTCTCATCCTCAACCCCACCTCAAAAACTATCATCATAATCCCCTTGAGCAAGCCTCTTAACCCCAAATCGTGTGCTCCATATGTTTTGACACCGGTGGTCTGTGGTTACTCTGGCAAATGACACAAGGAAATGTGGTGTGAATGGCTACAAGATTTTCAGCAACACCACGCCTGACAATTTTACCGGGATCCATCTGTATGTCTGAGAATACTGTCTATATGCTGCCTAATATGCTACATTTCAATTATTTTAGTGCCTGAGCAGTTGGTGTAAAGTTGATCCACTATAGTGCCCTCAAAATTTCCCACAACAGAACAAAATATGTGGTGTTCATGGAATGTACACTACCCTACACTATATTTATCAGCAAGGATTTTAATGGATGTGAAAAAGATGACACACACAGCTCTTGATGGGTCAATGTCACAGATATCCACTTGCCACATCATTGGAACGTCACATAAGATGGCAACAGGGGTCGTCCAAGGGGAAGTCAGAGAGGGGAAGTCAACAGGAGTTTGTTAAACCACTACACAGCAAAGATACTCGAACTTTTGACAGTGCATTCTGTCAATTTTCAGAGGCTGAACTTCCAGTTCATTGCAGTGGTGTTTATATTAGGATTTATACAAAATGGCTGACAACATGAGCAGTTCACTACCCACTGAACTCACAGGCAGTTTCACACACCACAGGTCATTTCATTGACTAACACTCCCCAGCAACAGGCAACAATGGGAGACAACAAGCAGAGCAAAACTCCATTCAAATGTGTACTGACAAGAAACACATGATGGTTTTAGCATTTAAATAATGCACTACATAAGCATAACATAAATACAAAATAGATATTCAAGTATCTTATTTAACACCACTGTAGCTGATGTTGTTAGGTTTGTATTGACCAGTTTTACACAAAGAAATACAAACATAATTAAATACTTAAACTATGAATGTGCAACAGTAAACATAAAGTCCTTGTGTACAACATACTTCCACGAGACAAAGTTTAAGGCTCAGGTTATGCTCAAAAAGAAATAACTAACTGACTAACGTGTTATCTGACAACGTTGGAAACCATTTATTTATAGCTGTTACGGCCATGCTGGAAGTCAAATGGCGACCATCATAGAGAGAGGGGATGTGGGGGTGGTGGATGGGATATCAATTAAAAAAGAGGACATTAGCACACATTTTCAGACAGTCTCTCTTGGAAGGGAATCATAGTGTTGCACTCGGCTGTTCACATGAAAAGTGACAGAAATAGTTATGTGAAGTATAAAAAAAGAGATGCTGAGAGAGAGAGAGAGAGAGAGAGAGAGAGAGAGAGAGAGAGAGAGAGAAGTTCAAACCCTTGTTCCTTTCTTCTTGTCTGCACAGCTGGCCAATCATTGCAGGAATTATGTGGGTGTGAATGTTGACGGTTCAAGAAATGGTCAGAACCCCCGCCCCACGCCCATGTCAGACTTATCAAAAGCGTGGGGATAGGGGGTTTCTGAAGCTATTTGACCACCCGAAAAGAAATTCTGATGAAGCATACTGGCAGTTTAAAATTACTAAAATTAAAATTAAAAACTTCGAAACTTGAAATGTTCAATCAACATCAAAGTGCTCAGATATCAGATACCATGATCAAAGTTTCACATACAGATGTTGATTAAAGACATCTAAACCACTGCAGGAACAAAATACCCCCCTGGTCTCTCAATGGGGCAGTTAAACATCATCAGGTGTTCACTATTTGACAGGCGACTTTAATGGTGCAGAACAATCTGCAGTTTAGCCCCCGTTTTCTGTAGTAGAGAAACCTCCAATGTGTCTGGAATCAGGCCAGTAACAAGAGAATTCTGAGAAACTGTAATGCTGATATGACAACGAAAGGAACTTTCGCTGTTAATTTCACTCAGCTAGAACAATATAGAAAAGCTCATGTATTTCTTTCACTTAACAATGATGAAGGAAAAGACATAGGCGTCTATATATCTGCATTTAGACACGCACAATCCCAGATTATAACTAATTCCAGCACTACACCAAGATATTGTTAAGATTATACACGCTGTATTTGCTAACACTTAATAATCAGAAAAGGGTGGTTACTGCAAGTGGAAGTCCACAAGTGAAAGCCCTATCCCATCTGCTTACATTCAATTAGCAGTCTTGGCTGCAATTAGAGGACAGGGAAATACTTTCAAAAGGCAAGAAAGCTGCAATAAAAACCAACAGCTAACTACTTAGTCTTATCAATAATCAAGTTTCAGTCACTAAAATCACACAGGCTGACAGAGGCCAAGTCAACACTTTGGTTCAGTTGGACTGAGAAAGAATCAGAGAAAGTGACAAGCCTACAGTCAGTGTGAATATTAAAGGTCACAATAATGTTTTCTCTGTGGCAAACCTCTCTGTCATTTTGTTGTGACCTAATTTGAAAGTTTGACAGGCTAAGGTCTAGAAATGATAAAGTCCTTGAATCTATCAATAGTGTATGCCATTCATTTACGCTACAATCTATGGCTATACTGTTTTAAAATGCCATGGAATAAAACAATCCAAGAGAAAACAGAACTGCCTGTTGTTTCCAAGTGCAACGAAGCTTATAGAAAGTGCACCACCGACTCCCACTCTCTTCCTATATGCAAAGTGTGAAGGATCTAGAAACAGAGGTTAGGGAAACATCATAGTCTTGTTTAATACAGAAAATGTATTTATGATATACGCAATTATCAACATTGAACCCAAACCACAATCATTCCCTTACTGCCGACAGGAGTCGGGATGCAAACCTCAGATAGTCCTGCACTTTGTACGCTCACCAACCACCTCAACTGCCTCTCTTCAACTCTGATGTGTTACATAAATGTAGTGTTTCATGTACTCAAACACAATGCAATCAACAATTATCTTTGTCACTACAATGTACTGCACAAATTATACTAGAAGAGAGGTCTTTGTAGTGGTGGGCCAATAATGAGTTGTTCAGGGTAAATGTGGCATTGTTATGCACTTTTTTGATGGTCAACCAATCCCAAAAGACCCACAATTGGAATTTGTTGACCGTATGAAAATATATAATGTTGTCAGCTTTATTCTTTAAATTCTCACTAAATTACTTTAGTATCCAGTTTACATTGTAAATACTGCAGCACACAATGTAAACAGAGATTTCAAGCTTGCTTTAACCAGATACGAGGCTGTTATTTGTTACATTGGCTGTTGCAAGAATCAAACCTGTGACCTTTAGTGTGGGTTTATGAATTTTCATCAAGCGATAAACCACTCTCCTTTAATGCTCTTTACCTCCCTCTCTGGGAAGTTATTAATATAAATAAGAGCTACAAAACTACTGCGTCAAATGTAAAACTCCAGAAAGATAAAATCTCTGCAACACATTTTTTTCTGTAAACATTTTTGTAAGCATAGATTCTCAGTCACCCCCATAGTATTTACACTTTAAACATGTCGATGCATCTTCTAACAGTGAGAAGTTGATTTTATCTGGTCAGGTGGGAGGTAAACTAACTGTTAGTCTCGCAATGTGTCCTTAAACCGTAGCACTCCTCTCTCCAAAACATGTGTGTCTGTTTATCAGCCCCTGCACTGAAGAACAGTGTGTGTGTGTGTGTGTGTGTGTGTGAACGAGTGTGTGAATGTGAATGTTGGTGGCATGCAGACATCTAGCTGCCCTGATGTGAGAGACTGCAGGCCTCCTACAGTCTGGGAGGCAAGACAACCACAAGTGGGAGAGGTCTCACGCACACACATGCTCACACACAAACATAAACACAGAAGGGCATAATCTCACTGTTGAGACAGACATTAGTTGGTAAGCGCTTTTTTTTCTTAAAGGAAGCTGGTGGCTATAATCTCACTGCACTGGCAGATATTTTCACCTTCTGAAAGATAACCTGATTTTAAGGACACAACAATAACATGTGGTGGTATTTTTTTCGAATGCTGATGAAACATTCAATTTACTTTTAATGCACAAATTTAGAGCATCAGGTGACATGTTAGACACATTCTGTACGATTACTTTCATTTCATTTCTATATTTCATGTGACCTGCGGTTCTCCCACAGATTAAAAATAATTACAGTAATTATACAACAAGCAATGACAAAGAATGTTCTTTAGTGTGGTTGTAGTACAACAATGATGAGGAAAGAGACAGAGCTGTGTTGTGAGCGCCCAAAATAATCTGGTATTTATTGTATTTTTCCTATGTGTTAAAACCTCGACAGCAACTCCATTTGAGAGCAAACACAAAACTGACAACAAACTGATTTAGCAGTCTATTCTAGACAGGAAAGAAAAACTAACTTGGATAGTGATAACCTTCCCGTCACTGTGTCTCCCATCACAGCAGTGGTCATAGAAGACATGCAACACTGTTGGGTAATGCTACCCAGATTCGGACCTTAAAGTGAGACATCTAAAAGGTAAAACTGGACTTATATCTGAAAAGTTTGCATAAGAGCTGAACTTGTGTTGCCTTCAGGTAGAATATATGATAGAATGTATTATTTGGGGCACAGCAGATGGGGAGAAACACTTAACAATAACAACAACAGGCAACTAAATAAACTGCAGAGTCACAAATGTTCTAAATATTCCTGATGATAATCAGAATATACCTAAAGCCACAAAGCTAAGGCAGCACCTGAGCATTGTTGCCCACCAGCGTGATTTTGTTTCTGTTACAAATATGAACACAAGCAACACAGCAATGAAAAGTGTGAAAGAAGACACATAATTTAAGGCAACATTTTATACATTTCACACATTTTCCTCCCACAATCGAAACACACACAGCAATTGCTTAATTTTGTGACATTTTAAAAGAAGTACTGAGTGTTTTCCCACATGATAAACCAGGGTACACCCAAGTGATTTGGTAACTCCAAGCTTAACTAAATGTTATGAAATATTTGCAAGTCACTATTTAACCTAACTCAGGCTCTCAGCTGTCACAATAGTGAATGACGAAAATGTTTGACTTTGGTACCTTGTGATAACTGCCACATTTCAAATTCAAATCATATGCAGCATTTTTAGCTACTGGGGAATCACTATCACCTAGGATGTTGAGTAAAAAGAATAAACAGAAGCTAAAGACAGTATGAATTATTAAACATGCGATTCACATCTCTGAGATCTGGCAGTGGTTTGAAGGATCCCAGTGAGTCAAAGTGTATTAGATGTGTTAATAGAGTGCAGGACTGTCACACCATGAGAAGTTATTTTTCTTGGCAAGTCCTCTGCTGGTCTGGAATTTCTGTGCCAAACAAGCCTAGATAATTTTACATGTCTAATAATGCTCCATTGTTCAACATGACATTTCATAATAAAATAAACTTTAATTTTCACTGTGTCTGCGACAACTTTGCAAAGTGTTCTTCACAAAAGCTTAAAGAATAACAAGCTAATTCAGACAGATCAATATCAGTACTATAGTTTTCACTCTCAGGCAGCTTTTTCCACCGTCATGATGGATTTTGACCAAACTGTTGACCACCAAGCAGGTTTGATTTTAAGCAGTGGGTTTTCTGTGAAGGGTTTTACTGAGCCTTGAAGGCCGCAGATTTTTCTAATCCATCCTTCACTTGAAATGAATCATGAAAACCTAAACAGTGGTGGCTTTGTGGTAAGTTTTCAGACATCAACAATTGGGCAATTATCTTAGCACACATATATAAACAAGTGAGCTTAGAAAGATAACACACTGCTTCACTGTAGAGCACACATCTTTTCTGCCAGGTTTCAGCCCTATGGTGCAGTCCTGGCAATGGTGTTTTCAAACTCACAGCTGACACACAACAGTAAAAATAATAAAAAATTATCTGACCTAAGTCGAAACTTTCTCTTAAATTGTCAGTGCCATCTTAGTCACTTTTGTATTTGCCAGCTGGCAGCTTTCTCTGCATTTTAAAGGAGTGCAACGATAAACCAAACAGGCAGGTCAACCAGAATAAAACTGCATGTTTTTTTGTTCTTCTACAGCATATAGATCTACTTATGTCCTCTTCTGTTCCACGTTAGCTTTCTAGCTAATGTCTCCTTCATCCACAAACATGGGCACTTGCACCTTGACTTACTGAACGAGAGACCAAACAAACATTGGCCAACGTCAGTTTGCAGGCAAGATTAGATAATAAACTGATTAGCCGCTCAGCTGTAGATTATACCTTCATGGATGTTATCATGTTCAGTTTTTGTGTGGTGATTTAATTTTATGATCATTTTAGAAGTTTGTGGTGCTGTTGAACGGTATTGCATTATAGTGACAGATGTCTATTACTTTGTCAACTTGCTACTGAGCGTAGCTTGATCCAGTTACATAGGCTTTATCCTTCAATACCACTGCTAAAGGAACTTGTCATGTCAGGCGCACTAACTAGCTCCGGTTTGTTTACGCCGTGTCTCAGTTGCTGAATCAGCTGCCAATCAAAACCAAACACTGCACTCATTTTCATGAGGAACAGTGTGAGATGCCTATCCAACTTTGACACGAGAAACCATGAGGCTCTCCCATTTCCTGCCAGCTTGAGAACGGAGATGTAATTGACCTAATGATGGAAATAACTGTTGTTTATTTAACTACACAGCAAAATAATACAAGAAGCAGAGAAGGAAGTAGCAGTGAGTTCATTGAAAGAGGGTAATAACAAAACATCTCAATCACACAGTATATTTGGCATTCCTTTGCTGCAATTGCTTGTTAATTATCAGCCAACACGTACACAGTGAGATATATCTGCAATAAACTAATATCAACCAAAAATAGAATAAGCCAATTTATCTGTTTGGTCCCAGTCGGAAGACCTTTTTCTCTTTTTTACAATAAAACACAAACAAATTAAAAATAACAAGAAATTACTTTTGACTTGAGATACTGAAAACACATGAGACAAACACTTTTTAAGGCATTATTGTAGCGCTGCACCCAGGCAGGTAAAACGCAAGTGTGGAAGTTAGGAGATTTTGGTCAGAACTGATTAATATGATAAAAAAAAGGATGGGAAAGTCCAGTTCATGTCAGAGTTCTGCTTTATTAATGACACAGAGCTTCAGATCAGATAAGAGGCAGGCGGTAACCAGGTCGCCTGTGATTGCTCGGCACATGATCTCTCTACCTCAAATTAGCAGATTGTTTCCTCGCACAGTGCGGTGTGACTGGTAGACAGGAACAAGCAGCCCTGTGATAGGGGAATCCTACAGAAACTGTTTCTGATAAATAAACAGGTGATGAGTGATGAGGATATTGTATGTGTTCCAGGAATGTGAATATATATCTTGGCTCAAAACATGCCATATTTAGTCAGCTTAGAGGCGAAACAACAGTTTTTTTTTCTTCTGAAAAACAAAACTGAGAAAAGGTTTGTGGGTTTCATGTTTTACTATTCAGGGAGATGCTTTTGACAGGAGGCAACGGTATTGCTGCATGCTGACATTTAACATTTTGTGTGTGCCATCTGTCGAGCCAAATAAAGCCCACACACTCCTCTCACCTGACCTCTCAAAACGTTTGTCTCCTTTATTTTCAGTTTCTCTGATCTTTCTCCATGTCTCTCTTCTTCTGTAGATTTTCAGTGATGTAGCATCCATGTGGAGGTTGCTTATCTCTTCACAACAATGAACAGCTGATCAAGTTCTGGTTCAAAACGTGAGTATTTGGAAGTCTCCTTGATGACAAATGGAATATATTTGGGTTTTAGACTGTTGGTCCGGTGGATCAAAACAAGCAAATTAATCCATCAATTTAAAAAAAAATAATTGGCAGATTAATGTAACACATAATAGTAAGGATCTCAATAAAGGATCTCAGGATGAATAATCTCCACAGAATTAAACAGACATGGTTTGGTTAGGGAGCCGTTTTGACTCGGAGCTGATTATTTCATTGTGGATTGTGGTGAACATATCTGAGTAGCTCACAAGCCAATATACATTACATCTAGTAGATACGAGGATACAGTAGTAGGTCACTTGTACTTGTCATCATCAAAAAATTGGAAATAAATCTACACATCATGTAGATGATTTGCTTTGACCTCAGATACATCAAAAATGGAGGCCACAACAAATGGTTTCAGCCTCCTGTTACATATCCAATCATTCTGTGCACAGCCAAACGCTCAAAGATGGCATCCGTTGCTAGCACACAACAAAGTCAACAAAGCACAAACCTTCAACTCATTATAAACCGCTATCTCTCTGTTTTTCTGTAAAGTGGGAGTCACACACTCCTGTAGATTTTTTTTTTGCAGAACTGCATATTTTTAGACTCTGGCACTTGCAGTAACAGGGTGATGTACCTGCTATTTACAGCTGTGTGCAAGATTCAAATTAGTTTTTGTCTTAATGTTAACATTCAAAAGGTCATGCTCATCTGTTTTAAATGCCATGCTAACAACGTGTGGAACATCAGGAAATGCAGCAAACTGCAGAGAAGAAAGTGACATTTCTGACAGTAGAAATGAGCAAAGTGGTTAATATTTTACTCGATTTAGTGTAGTGACTGGCAAAAAAAAAAAAAAAAAAAAATACTACTACTGTATGTGGCTGCAACTGTAGAAATCCTCTGTCATGCATCTCTGTGCTGAAAAAAACAAATTGGAGTTGGTTGCTGGTATGTCTAAAAGTTATTTTATTTACAGATTTAGCTCTTCAGTGTTATACTGTCATACTGTTTCAAACACTT